>VYXB01004892.1:303690-411465 GCA_013397135.1 Pachyramphus minor
TGCGCCGCCGCGCTCAGCAGCCGCCCGCCGGGGCCCCGCGGACAGCCCGCCCGCCGCGGAGCAGTGCCGCCCGCATCCTCCGCTCTCCTCGCCGCCGACGCTGGTGAAAGAGCTCCGGGGGGTTGCTGCCGATCTGCGGGGTGGAGAGCAAGCACGGGAGGTCAGCGGCGCCGGCCCCACCGGTCCCGTCCCTCCCCGCCGCCCCGGGCTCTGCCCGCCTGACCCCGCGGTCTGCGCTGAGCTCCGAGGAGCGCCCGCCGTCCCCGCGCGGGTGGATCACGGCAGCGCCCCGGGAACCGCGCGTCCTTGGGGATGGCACATGGATTTACATAAGAGCTGGGGCGGCCTCGGCCAGAGCGCGACCCTTTTATTTGGCGCCGGGTGCGACAGCCAAAGGTCGCCGTGCCAAGCCTTTTATTTTCCAGCCTAAAAATAAATACGCTGAAATAAATACTCCGCTACAACTCGGCGGCCCGGGGAGCGGCGGCGGGCTGAGGGAAGGGTAACAAAGCCTGAGGCGGGCAGCCGCGGCGGGCACCCCGGGAACCGGCACCCCGGCACCGACCCCGCCGCCCCAGCTCGCGCGGGTGCCCCCCGGGACCGCGGACACTCGGGACCGCCGAGCACAGAGCAGTGCCCAGACATCCCTACCCCGGCAGCGGAACACGCCTTTTGCCTCCTTTGTCCGCTTTTGTCTCCCCGCCGCCTCCTGCTCGTTGCGGCCGCGCGGAGGGGCGGGTGGGGGAGGCAGCGGCACCCGGGCAACCGCGCCCCGGCGGCGGATCCCTCCCCACCTACAGCGAGTGGGCAGCGGGCTGGGCGGCAGAGCCTGCGGGGCACTCCGGGATCCTTCCTCCCGGCCGCCGCCGAAGAGAACGACGGGGCTACTCACCGAGCGTGCGGTGCGGGTGGGGGTCGGCCGGCCCGAGNGGAGCGCAGGCGCGCCCGCGGCAGCGCCGGCCCGGGCGGTACAGCGGGGCGCTCCCGTGCCCTCCGACCTGCCCTTGCCCCCGCGCAGGGAGCGACCTCGGACCCCCCGCAACCGGCAGCGATAGAGCAGAGCGGCGGCCCGCAGTAATCGGGCTACACCCACTCGCCAGAGTCTCCGGAGCCCTAGCGGGAGGGTGAGCCCGACGGCGGCACACGCTTTAGGGGGGCTGCCCGGTCGCTACCTTGCTCACCCGGGGAGCTGCCTAGTGCTTGCAACTAGGCGCCCGTGGTCGAGAAAGTCCGCGGAGCACCACGGTTGGCAGTCCTGGGGGGTGTTTAGATGCTTACGGTGGTGGTACATCTCTTTGTGTAACAGGCAATGAAATATTCGGAAGACAGGACCTCAGTTGCAGCGTCTGCTGAAAAGTGACAAGAAAGAACTATGGGATGATTATTTTTTTTTTTTAAGTTTTTAGTTTAAGAAAAATAGATAGCCAGACCACCTGATGATCCTTTTTGTCCGGGGTCTTGTGTCCAATGTAAACCATCTCCAAAAGTGGGAAGCACACGTGAAAGCTGGAAAAGAGTTTGTAGTTTCCTCCTCATATAGTTTGCTCCTAATCCCCTGCTCTTGGTTTGTGGAGTGTCTTGAATTACACTGGTTTGTTTTCCTCTGAAGTCCCTTTTTTAAAGCCCTAGTACTAAGAGAAGTCTAGATAATCCTGCAAAATATTGTATTTGTTGTGGCTTGATAGAGAGTGAACTATCGAGGTATTCCTCTTTTTACCCAAAGTTTTTCCATAAAATAATACCAAGGAATACAACAAAGAACTATAATATTCTACACATTTCTGAATAATTAGTGCTTTTCTGGCAGGGTAGAGGATTTTTCCTTGATTTGTTTCCCCTCCTTAAAAAATAATGTTTAAGACTGACTTAGCACATTTGTTTACTTATTTATAGTCTCGATTAATAAGATAGTCTTATAGGATACAATTTTGTTATCTCTTTGTACTTGTTTGTAACTCAAACAGCTCAAACTCAACACAGCCAAAACAATAGGGGTTTTTTCCTTTGGTTTTCAACCACATTTCTCCTGTTGATAAGGTGCCCCAAGTTAAGTGCTTGTCTAGGCCTGTAGTTTTAGTATTTTCTTCAGTTCGGTTATGTTTCCAAGGATTCTTGAAAAACTCTTCTCAATGATTCTTTCTTTGTACATAAGGTCCTTAACAGTTTCTTCTATTTCATCATCCCACAGCTTGTTGTTACTGCAGCTCCTCTCTCCTTCTCCTTCCACTGTCAGTCCCCCATGGCCACAGCTTCCTTCACTGCAGCTCTGGCACTCACCTCAGTGCTCAGTAAGCTGAATAAACTCACTGAGGCAGCAGAAAACCAATCCAAGGGAAAAAAAAAATGAAAAATGTGTTTTGCCAGTTTTAGGAGCTGATTCACTTCACCAAGGATATAAGCCCAAGAACTTGAAAAGAAAAACAAAGGGGAAAAGAGAGAGGAGGTCCATAGGGAAAGAGGAAGAGAGGATAAACCATTTCAACAAGGACAAGCTTTTAATTCAGCTTAGTCATCTCACTGAGCCATCCCTAAGAACACAATGTGTAATTCACCTGGTAGGCAGTATCCCATTAAACTTAATAACTCCATTGCACTTGAACTAGTACATGAACCAGTAACTGCAGTTTGTAAGTTTAATGGATCATGTATATGGCACCTCAGTGCTGGGTTCTGCCCTTGGTTCACAACAACCCCATGTAGCACTACAGGCCTGGGCCAGAGTGGCTGGAAAGTTGCCTGACAGAAAAGGACCTGGGGGTGCTGGTTGACAGCTGGCAAAACATGAGTGGGCAGTGTGCCTAGGTGGCCAAGAAGGCCAGTGGCATCCTGGCTTATATCAGGAATAGTGTGACCAGCAGGACCAGGGCTGTGATCATCCACCTGTATTCAGCACTGGTGAGTAACAAGTGATGGGATGAGAGGAAAAGGCCTCAAGTTTCACAAGGGGACATTTAGACTGAATATTATGAAAAATTTCTTTGCCAAAAGGATTGTCAAACATTGTAATAGACTGCCCAGGGAAGTGGTAGAGTCACCATTCCTGGAGGTATTTAAAAGACGTGTAGATATGGCACTTTGGGACATGGTTTCATGGTGGACTTGGCAGGGCTGGGTTAATTGTTAGACAATCCTAAAGGTATTTTCCAACCTCAACCATTCTATGATTGTATGATTTTTAAATCAGCTTTGGAATCTTTTTCTATGACAAAGATTCCTAACCATTGTTGTATAAAACCAACAACAATTTTCATGAGATTGCAGAATAATAATAGATACACCAAAGCATTCTCCAATCTCATGGGAAAATGTAAGAGCACAGCATTCCCAGCCTTCACAACATTTGCAAACAGTACAGCCTATAAACAGGCACAGTTTCAATTCTTTCCACAGTGGCAAACCTGTCAAGAGATAAAATTATTATTAGGACTACATGAAGATGTTTGTTTTGGGAAGTTACTCCAGCTGACTATGACTTCTAAAATGCTTGACTTTCCTGTTTGCTTTTGGATCTGAATAGCAGGTTAGCTGAGCAAAGAGAGTATGTGTAGTCTGCAGTTAGTATGAGCATTCTGCACATTATTTATTACTCTCTTCACTTGACAAGTTGATTACAGAGAGTGCAAAAATGGTACCCAAGTTCACAATAAAATACAAACTTATAAGACTTACTATGGAAACCTTCTGCTTTTAAAGTTTCACCTGATTCACAGTGAATTTAAAGTACATGGTATCCCTCAAGCATGAAGCAATCAATTGGTGTTGCAAACCAGTATGTTTATGGCTACAACTGCAAAAGAACATAGTTCCCAATTTGCCAGATTAAGGACATGGGCTGACATCCTATTTTTGATTTATCTGTATTAGTGAAAGCCATAAAGTCAGGACTAGTGAAATCAGGCTCATCATCTTAAGAGTTCCTAAGTTCCCAGCTGACAACCTCCTTCCTTCATGGGCTGCCTCTGCTGCAGTGGTGAGCACTTGCACAGCACTCTTGGCTGCTGTTTTTTGAGGGACACAACCTCCTGGCAGAGAAATGGTAACCATCAGCAGAGGGGAAGAGCAGGACCTTAAACTCAGCTTGGTCTCATGGGCTGATCAGTTTCAGAAGAGAAGATAACAGAGCTGCGAAGGTGCCACCTTTTTTAAGGTCACACTTTAGCTGGTGATAGTTTTGAGGCTTTACATGTCCTTGCTAGTTCAGGGAGCTGATGAGGTCCAGTGAGGTACCTCAGCCTAATCTGTTTCAGGCCACAAAGAAAGGAAAGAACTCAGCTGAAGGGTGGCATGAGTTTATAGTTCTGCTTTTCCTTCAGTTTTTCACATTTCTAGCCAGGTTTTCCACTTGATGAAATGCCACAAATGCAATAAATCAACACCCTTGTCTTCCTTCCCCTTTTCCCTCATGCTACTGCCATTTTTGGGCAACATTTGCTCCTCATTCCCAGCCCAGTATTAATAAAGCAATAAGCAAAACAGGATGTGTATTAGGAGGCTAATGGTCCTCCTGGAGTGTGAGCACTGGGAAGCATAAAGGGAAAGGACAAGAAGTATCACTCCCGAGGGACCCTCACCAAGCTAGTGTCCTAATGAACTCTCAAGGGCAGCTCAGTGCTGGGAGAGAACAGCCCATTATTTTTATTTGAGATGTCAGGGAGAGCACTTATAACAGCAGATCCTAAACTAAAGAGCTCGTTTAGTAAAGACATGAGCGTAACCACACTCAGATACTCTTGAGCTGTATCCACCTTAACATTTGTAGGTCTCCAGAGAAGAGCTAGGTACAGTTTCATGAACAAAATAAAGAAACTTTGAATGCCAGGGAGGTACAAAGTAATAGGGGAAAAGCAAAGGAAGAAAAGGAAGAAAAGAGAAAGACAATCTCAGAAATAATAGTTAAACTTAGGGGTGAGAACTATCAGTATTAAAACTGTACATGTCAGAGAAAAAAGGACTACCTTTCCTCACTGAAGTCATTCTTCTGCATTATAGTCTTCTCTCTGTCATGTGCTCCCATCCAGGGAGCAGCCCTATGATCCACAGTGGGGCCAGGGCAGTGGGAGCCATGGGTTCAGTTGGCCACCATCAGACACAGAGAGGTAGTGAATGGGGCTTGCATCACTCAGAAGCAACAGGTGATGAGGACACCTGCACAGGGTAGTGCAGAGAAGGTTTCCGATATTCTATGCTCATTGCAGAGCTGCTTCCAGCACCATGCCTATAAATATGGGCTCCCCTCTGAGTGCCTAGTAGCAAGATAAAGCCCATGCCACCTATATTTGCCATAGTGGTGGTTCTATAGGGCTTACTGTTTCATTTTAGAAGATGCCAAGTCTCAGGAAGTAAGTTACAGTCAATCTACTTGAGATAATTTTAACGATTGTGTTCAAAATTAGACTTTCCTTCTCAAGCAAAAACCCAATGCCTAAGTGTGCCTAAAAAAGCTAGGCAAGCATCTAAAAAGTGAGACTGATTCTCAGTTATTTACATCCGTCTCCTGTGCAAGTACACACAGAAAACCTCTAATTTCGGAAAATAAACTGAAGTGTAAAGAGTTTCAGTTTTCATACATAAGGGGTGTAAAGAATAATTTTTTTTTTTAAATGAAGAACATAAAGCATAAAAGACACAAGGAGAAGCTAAAACAGGTTTTATTTTTATACAGACCACTAACCTCTGGAGATCATATTGATAAATGCTAAGTGATGAAATAGGAAGCAAGGGCAGGCAGGGGCTCTAATTCCCAAATTTGCAACACGTCAGATTGTGCTAGGAATTTGTCTAGTGGGGCAGAAGTAAGAAGGATGATGCAGGAAGCTTTCAGAGTCAGCACAGGACCTTCATATGGGCAGTGCCTGGAGTTTGAGGAAAGCAGTGAGAGCTTCTTCCAGAGCAGGAGAGGAGCCAGTCCTCTCCTCCCCTCTGGAGCCAGCCAGGCTGGAACCCCTCACTCAAGCAACACAGGCTCTGGGCAGCTTTGAGCCACCACTCGTTCTGCAGCTCAGTGCTCTAAGTGCTGCACTCTAGCCCCAAGCAAGAAATATCTAAAGGCAGATAATTCAGCAGCTAATCATCAAAGATATCTTTTTTTCTGAGTTATTTACAAGCAAGACATGCCAGATTATTAAACACCAGGATACTTTGTTAAGAATGTATACAGGGCTGTGGTAACCTAGCAGCAATAAGATGAGATATGGTATATGAAAAGACATATTTAATGCCTGTAATTGCTTCATAAGACCTTTACCTCTGGTTTTAAGCCTTTTTTTCCCTGCTTGCCACAGAACTATCAGGCAATAAGGAGACATGAGATACTCATACAGTTTACATGGGAGACGAAGAAGGGAGTGTGCCTTTCTACGTAAATTCATTCTTTAAATTCACATTTTTTTCCCCAAAAGTCACAGTTCCTCTACTACATCCTGCTTTTAAAATGATATAAACATTCATCCAAAACTGTGAAAGCATCGTTTGAAGGCAGGATCAAAGCCATGAACAAAGACTAAAGCAGATTTCCTTCTCACTCTCATTCACATAGGTCTCATTTCTCAGCATCTGCTGCTTTATTTCAATGTCAAATTTCAGCAGCCTTTTGGCAAGAATTCTGTATTTATGTATAAGTGAATGCATTTATGTTTGGCTAATACATGCATTATGACATTAACCATCCTTAAATATTATTCTTCTCTCTAAACTTATATGCCTCTATATGTGATAGTTTTAAATGTGAAGTGACAAAGTCAAAATACTTCAAAGTAACTATCTGAATCTGCCTGAATTCTTTGGCCATAGGCAAATTCAAAATTCCATATTAAAATAGAACATTTGATCATTGTTTCCCCCCCCCCCACATGATCGTTAGTTTCTCTCTGGGAAAACACACTGGCAAAATCACAAAATATCAGTGCCACAATAAAAGATACATGGAAGAATGCCCCTGAGTAAAAATATCCTCCCTGAAAGTCAGTACACAGAACATAAATACACCCGGGAACTCCTGGGTTATCATCCCCAGAGCTCAGTTACCAGGACACAGTAGGCTTTTAGTCTGCTGTGGGCCACAGTGTGGCCTGACCACAAACATCAGTACTGCAAAACGTGGAGGTTTTAGTACAAAACACCAAAAACCCCACAAAATCTATAATGCGCCATTAAACAGAGAGCAAGAAAACAATCAATGCCATTGCCAGCTTCTAAGTAAATCTACTATGTCTCTAGAAGTAGACACACCAAAGACACCTTTCTGGACCCTGCCAGTGTCTGAATTCGTGCTCCAAGGTGTCATCCAGCCAGTCACCTCAGATGGGAGTCAGCAATATGCCACCTAGAATCAGCACTTCTGGCTTCACACAAAGAAAAAGAGCATTTGTTCAGGCAAAGTGCATGTCATTCAGAACCCACATCTTTAAATAAAATCATGAGTAAGTTTAATTAGTGCCTAGCAATAAAGTAATTGAACAGTGATGAATATAGGGAAAGGTAGCACGAAATAAGAGCAACACAAGAAGGAGTGATGAGGATACATTCTCATGAAACACACTGCCATGTAAAATGTGAGTCAATATAATCAGTTCAGTAAACCTGAGAATATTAAAAACATTCTTCAGTTGCCAGTATGGAAGCTAGCTCCCTCCTGTTCCAGTAGACCTGAAAAGGGAAAGAACGGCTGGAATGAGGAGAATTATTCTCTGAGATAAGTCCATAAGGCTTCTGCTCCCTACTTCTGGAATGGTAAAACCATTTCAAACACTTAGACCAAATTCTCTACCTAGAATATGAAAACCAGAAAGGAATGTAGTGAGCTATTTACAATTACCTAGTCTGAAGCAATACAGTGTAAAAAGCAGAGATACAAAAAAGTAGCTAAGAAAGCTGCTGGTAAATATGAACCAATCTCCAAAACAAATTTAGGCCAGATATGAGAACAGGGTTTTGTTGGTTTTCAGGAAGAATAATTTGCCCAGAAAGGCGTATTTTATATCCTTAGGGTCCCTATACAAGTAAAACTAACAGATCTCTTAGAGGAATGCATGCAAAATTATCCCAAAGTTATGTATTTATTATTATAAGGCTGAAAAAAGAACTGAAGGAAATACTCTAAGAGGAACCATATGCTGAAGCATTATTCACCTTTTGTCCATAAAAACATGTTTTTAATGTGGGCACTCTGAAGGGTCATCTCACCAAGCAGTAGCCTCTGCAGCTGCTGACCCAAGAAAGCTTTTAGGCATGGCAGTCATGGAGGCTTGTATATGAAATTCAATAGTATACTTAAAAACTACCCTACTATTGCCCTGAGCTCTACTCTCTGTGGCCCAAATTCTCTTCTGAGTTAACGGAAAAAGCGATTCCCTTGTGTTCAGGAAAATACCTTTGGGTTTGTTCTACCCATAGGACTGAGATCAGCCACTTAGCTGCCACTGAGTATGAACACAGATTTTAATCCAGTATTCATCATTTGGGCAGGGACTGGGGAACCTTGCTGCACTGGAGCTGAAGTGAGAGACAGCATAGCAGAGATGTGGTGACTGTTGATCTGATTGGTCCTGCACACCACAGGAGTTGGTGTTTCTAGTGTATCCTGGGTATCCCCAGGGATAGGTGGACATGTGTTGGCCTGAGAGGACATCTCCTCAAAGCAGGAAAAGCAAGCTAGCCCTGTTTTCTCCCCCAGTGAATTTCCTGCCCTCCATGTCATACTGCAGGCTCTACTGCTACCTCCAGGTGTGATCCAGCTACCAGCAGATCTGGCTGCTGGCAAGAAGAGGAAAGCGACTGTTGTAGTGTTTCTTTAAATGATAATAACCTTTAAAAGCTAAGCTAAGACATCAGCCTTGTGCAGCTCCTCAGCTTAGGGTCACAGACACTTGTAAAATATCTATTGTTATGACATTTTGGGGAAGACCTATTCTAATTTTAGCTTTATTTAGCAGGTTAAATCCTAGCAGGAGGATAGGAGATTTTAATTAGAAATACTGTCCAGAATAGTGAAGCATTGCTAGAAGTGAGTGGAATTTTAAGGGGGGTGAGAAATTCAGCCCTCCTGCAAATGCTGTGCAGATAGGACACTTTATTTGCTTGCTTCCTCCACTCATCCCAGCTGGCAACATGGTCCTGGCCTGGATACTAAGTAAATGTTATTTTGTACGTTATATCTATGATCAATAATTCAACTTCTAAAAAAATTAGGAACAGAGCAGCGTATGAAGGCTATTGACTCAAGTGTGCCCCTTAGCATGAGTCCTCTCAACCAAACCCAGGCACTACAGCCTTCCCTTCAGCCAGATGGTAATCTTTAATTTTCTTATTTACAAAAATGCTTTGTATTAGTTGTTATTATTAGATGTCTGTAGGGACCATTAAAGACCTGGGTGTTATGCAGTGCGCAAGGACACACTGCGGAACATGACCTCAAGGCTCTCGTGGTAATCTTGACGTCATACAGGACATCACTGGGACTGCTGCTGCCGTTGCCAGCAGGAGCAAACATTGAATTTCTCGTTGTATTTACTACTCCTCAGAAGCCCTTCAGTTTCAGAAGGACAAAGCTTGTGTTTGTACAAGAAATACTTCAGTGCATCCACTTCCAATATGCAACATTACTTGTTGTGAATGGAATTTAATAATTTTACATATAAAATGACTATGTAAAATTAATTGTAAATAGTTTTAAAGGGAAAGTCTGCCTATAATGTAGTTCATAAACCAGATTCTCACTCAGATGTTTTTAGTTTGTCATTGTTGCCCCTGCAGCTATTATTGCTGGATCTGAAATGTCAGAAAATGGCCTTCTATCTGTCACCAAAAGGAACAGTTACTCTCAGCATGAGGACAAGAAAAAGTAAGTAAAGCTTCAAGGGCAGTGTTAGCATGTTTCTTTGAGTATTAAAAATCTTATTTAGAAATATTACTCAACAAAGTGAAAGACAAGACCAGTAAAAGCTTATTACCTGCATGCACACATGCTGCACATACGCAGAGACTATACTCACACTAGTAACAAATGAAGGGAAAGAGTTGAAAACTGCAAGAATGAGTGTGGATTCAGTGGAGCTGTATAAAACCACTGGAGAATACAATCCAAGTTGCAACAAGAATTTCAGATCTCTCCTTATATGGTGTCCAGTGCTAACTCTTGTACTGCTCATTGTGCAAGCAGAAATTCCCACTGATGTTTTGGTTCATGTTCTGTGAATTAGTAGACATTAGTAGTTGAATTCAAGAAGGGATTTTTTTAAGTGTTAGTTACACCCAAGAGATGAAGTGCTATCCAAAATCAAAGGGTAAAATCCTGACCCCACAAAAATCAGTGGTAAAATTTCGTTTTCCAGGCACACTTATTCTGCAGGTTATTATTACCTTTAACCCATTATATTGTCTTCTGAGACACAAAGAACCTATACGCCTCTGAAACCTCTTTTTGTGAGTCTTTGACTCTCTATGGGTTCCAGTAGGAGCCTGTTAAGAGGGGTACTGTTCTGAGAATTGTAACAACCCCATCCCCTGCTGGCCTTGGGTCAGCAATTACATTTCAGCAACAAGCATTCCATTCAAACAGGAAGAGAAATATGTCTCCCAGAAGGATGGCTTGACAGCAAAGAGCCAAAATAACCCCAGCAATTTTCAACTATTTAAAGATGGTAGCAGTTTGAGTTTTATGCAGGGGCTGTAGACTAAGAAATCACATCATCCAGCAATCCTTGAAAAGATTAAATCCTTAAATTCAGCAGTATTTTGAAATGTTTTGCATTGTCCAGACATATAAGGTAAATTTTCTGTCTCTCAACAAATAGCCA
Source organism: Pachyramphus minor (assembly GCA_013397135.1). NCBI lineage: Eukaryota > Metazoa > Chordata > Aves > Passeriformes > Tyrannidae > Pachyramphus > Pachyramphus minor. Next base: position 314,484 of record VYXB01004892.1, read on the forward strand.
TTTACAGTCAGCTACCTCAGGGGAGAACTTTTGCATGTGGTGTCTTCAGACAGAATTAAAACTACAGTCTTCAGGTGCAAATGTTTTCCTCAGAATGCTGCACTCTCAAAAACCATCATTTAAAATTTGTCATGTCTTCCTGCGTAATTCCTACTTTTCTACCTTGTCCCCATAAAAAGGTCCCCATAAAAGAGGTGTTAAGGAAACTTTGCTGTCTGACTGTCCAGGAGCCACTCTGGCAGTCACACTCATACCATCGTAGCTGAGACCGAGGCCCTTTCCCAGCTACACAACCCACATGCACACAGTCAGACCAGGTTTCCTTACTAGCTCTACCTTAGGTTTCTCATAGCAGAGTCTCAGACGCCTCAATCCTTAAAATAATTTAATCATGGTGAAATAACAAGATAACAGCTCGAGAACAGTGCCTCCAAGGAAGGACCCCAAACAAAGGAAACCATGGGCTTTTATACCTTCACAGTCTAAGGGCTGGAGGTCATCGGGTTCTGCTGTGTCTCTGAGTGTCTGGTCACCTGTGCCCTCTTTTGTGCAAAGGGTCGGCAGTTCACAGCCCCTTGCCTGGGGCTCCCAGCACCCAGAGCTCAATCTACAGCTGGCACTTCAGCTGCACACCCAGCTATGGGCACTAAATGTATTTCTCAGCAGAGGAAGACAAGTCCCCAGCTTTCAAATACTCCTTCTTAGAAGACCAATAACAATTTTGAAACAGAGGGCATGATAACATGCCCCTCGTTCACAATCTAAATGACAATGTGCAGCATCAGCTTTTAAATGTCAAGGTGATTTGTGGTATTTCTATTTTGAGTAAAATGGCTCCTACTGTTTCCATGGTTTCACCTGAAATATGTACTGAGTCTCATTGTTAAGAACCTTGAAACCCAACCATTCTAATAAAAAAATAGACATCCTCTGAAGTAGGTAGTCAATTTGACTTTTAAATGTAAAACAGTCTGTATTTACCCCGGATAGATTTATGGATCTCTGCACTGCATTTGTGAACAAAACCAGATGTTTGGATTCTCCAATTTACCCCTTTTTTTTGCATATTGCATGATAATAGCTGCAGCATAGATTTTTTTCTGCAGTGGAAAGATTGGCTTTATTGTATATTGCACATAAGGAAATATCAGTTTTATTAAAATAAACTATGGAGAAAACATAGTAACACACAGTCATAATGAAAATGCGAAAGAAATACAATATTCTTTAGACAGAAGTTTTGAAAGTTTAACATTGCTTCAGATTGTATTCTGTATTTTCACATTCAACTGTGAAAATAGTAACAGTTATTAGGACTGCTAAATTTTCCAAGAAAAGATAGTAATTTTTCCATTATTGCTGCTACTTAATAACTATTAATCAGAAACAGAATGCTGGAAAGAGATTGAAGAATGACTCAGATGAATAAGGAGAGGAATAGTTTAATGAATTTTAAAACCTCAAAATGCAGAATTAAAACTGTGGATACTGAAAGACAGTAGATTTCCATATTAAGGCCTCCAGTACTGTTTGTGTACTGTACTCAACTCCAGTACTGTGTTGAGTTGCCATTTCAGAATGCTCATCTTTGAAATATTGCTGGCATAAACACTATGTTTTGTCACCAAAATGAGGTTACAGTGAAGTAGCTCCACTGATTTAGACAGGATTAGAGCAGACACTGCATAGCAAGGAAGTCCTTTGTCTCATTAAATGGGCACCTTTACATCCCAATTCTAAGCAGAATATGGAGCCAGGTTACTATTTAAATTGTCCTTCTTTCTCCCTTCTTTTCTTTCTTTCTTTTGAAACATATCTATTGGTAGACTATCATCAGCTGAAGCTGTCATCATTCATGTGACATCAGTCTGTAGTATTTTTCTCATTTGCTAGTTGCTCTTTTTACAGCTGTAGTAAACACAGAAAATGTGAGTACATAGAGGAAAAATGCCATTTTATCCCTGATAAATTGTAGTTTCGTATTATGCAAAGGCTGTTCATTTCCCCGTTACCAGGTATTTCTTCATTAAAGGCAGTGAATGAGATCCAACTCACTTAACTGTAGTTGTCTAAAATGCAACCATCCATGCTGAGTTCATGGCCTAGGCTCTATATTAAGCAATACAGAGGGAATTCAGTGATAGACCTCAGATATCTTTTGCTCTTTACTTTATACAGATACAATGAGTTAGTTACTCCATTGTGAAAATGCTTAGAATATCTGTGCAATGACATGGCTCTGATCAGTTTTGCTTATTGTCAACAGGATGTTATACAAAACCAAAGTGTGTGACACTAAAGACTTTGGTTATCTGTTTTGTATTATCTAGAGAGCTTACATATAGCTCTATACTCTTCAGTTATTTCTTCATATGTGCAATTTTAAAGTCCTTATGATTTTAGTTATTGGGGGAGAAGGGAAGAGAAGAAAAAATTTGTACAGTTTTTATATTTTCCTACTCTTATTTAGTTAGAAATTCTAAAGAATATTATTAAAAAGTACAATAATTAGTGTCAGGCTTTCTTACATTCTCCATTCCTCCTATCCATCCCTATTGTCTTCCTCATCCATCCTTCCAAAAAAGTCTATCCCATTGTTCTGCCACCTATAACAAGCTGCACCTAGTAGGTGTGCAGAAGGACATCCATCTAGTGTGTGGTCTCTGCATCACAAGGGAGAGGGTATAGACCACAGAAGAATGATTTGCTTCTGCCAGGCTCACTTTGGTATGAGGGCACAGCTTTGTACTCTCCTCATCTTGTTCAAACAAGCTGGCCTGAATCTAGCTTTCAGAGTAGAACTGAATTGCTCAAACAGAGCTTGTGTCAGTTCATCAGTTTCCCAGCAATTAGATTCTTCAAATTCCTTCATAGCTTTAATACCTGGGAGGTTAATGGTTGTAAAACATTGTCTCTGGTGCCCTAAACAAACAGAATTGACTGAAGGCTGCCATATCCTAGCACATCCAAATAACAGCATAGGATGTTACAACCAATTAAGACTATGAGAATAGTATGAATGTTTCATAGGCTACCTTAGGCAAGATTATACTTGGCGCAAGGTGCTCAGAAATTTTTTTTTTCCTTCTTTTTACTTTTTCTTCCCTCTTCAATTGCAAAGCCTCCTTCAGATCTGTCTTGAAGCTCACGATATGCATGGCACATCAGTACTGAAACCTCTTATCTTTTCTAGTTTTGCAGAAGGCCACACACAGGGTTCTTTTGATCAGAATTACTGGGAGAAAGAGAGAATTTCTACAGTCACTTGGCCCATCTTGCCTTCAAAATAAAATCTGCGCAGTCAAGAGTTTCTGGCAAGAATTTATAGGGAAAGCTTCAAAGCACTGTAGACATAGAAAAATTTAAAACACCTCTTAGCTAAGAGCACCCTCACTCTTCCCTAAAAGACCATACGGTCGATGCTCTGCTACCAGTTCAGTGAGCAGTGAGGAAACACAGATTTTTAATCAGCTGTGTAAAACTGAAGCAATATTCTGTTGCTGATTTTAGCATTAAAGAATATAAATATTTTGGAATAGATTTTGTATGAATGAGAATACTTTTTTGAAAAAAGTTGATGCGTTTTAGTGTCTAAATCATAGAATCATGGAATGATTTGGATTGGAAGGGACCTTAAAGATCATCTAGCTGTAATAAACAATGATTATGTCTACATATAATCCAAGTGTAGAAGGTTCTTCTCTAGTCACTGAAGATAAACTTCTTGACTGATTTGCCAAGTATAGATAACAAGTGCCATCAGAAATGTCACAGGATACATGAGAGCACTGCACAAAGGTGACAGATGTGGCACAAGTTACAGAGGAGACTCATGACTTTTCAAACTCCAACAGAACATCAGGCAAGATGCTCAAAGGCCATTAGGCAATCTCAGTAGAGTTTGGAGCTCCCTGTGTAGACTTCTGTGGGGGTGATTTGAAGAGCTCAGAGCAGCAAGCAGTCTTCAGCTGCCTCAGTTAGGTTTCCATTACAGAATCACAGAATCATAGAATATGCCAAGTTGGAAGGAACCCACAAAGATCATCGAGTCCAACTTGTCACCCTGCACGGGACCATCCTGAAGACTCATACCATGCACCTGAGAGTATCATCCAAATGATGATACTCTCTTCTTGAACGCTGTCAGGCTTGGTGCTGAGACCACTTCCATGGGGTGCCTGTTCAGTGCCCAAGCACCCTCTGGGTGAAGAACCTTTTTCTAATATCCAACATAAACCTACCCTGAGACAACTTCAGGCCATTCCCTTGGGTCCTATCACCAGTCACCATGGAGAAGAAATCAGTACCTGCCCCTCCTCTTCCTCTCACGAGGAAGATGTAGACTGCGATGACATTTGAGTGTAACAAAGTTTAAATGCACAGTTCTCATGTTGTTACCTACATGTAGGTATCTAAATTTTAATGTCTGTCTCACCATGGATGTGCTGATAAGAACATAAAGATCTTGGGAATTGCAGATACATAAATAAAATGTGCTGTGCATCATGTAACACTGATGTTTCAGGGAATTTCTGGAATAAAACACTAAGTGGAATAGATTGATAGATAAGGTCCATCTCCAGCAAAGTATTTACCATTAAATAAGCAACAAGTTTTGTCCTTATTCAATGAAACATTGCAAATTATTCTGGGAATTTAGTATGTGCTTATCAAGTCTTCTGATTCGGGACCAAAGCTCCATCTATACATGCGTCCTACATTAAATCTCATGCTCACGTACAAGGCTTTGCAACCCCTGCCTACAGTGTGTTAACCTGAACGGAAATGTGAAAAAAATTAAAGTCAAATAAGTGGATTTCTGAGCCCAACCATGAGATAACTAAGAAATCACATCATCAGCATACTCAAGTGCTCACAGTAGCTTCCAGTTTGCTGGCATACAGCAGCTGGTGACACTTTCTTTGTCTAAGAGACAGAGGGGTTTGCTTTCAGGTGCATGGCCTTAGTTCTGCAATATGCACGCAATTCAGGTATACGTCTTTGATTAAGGAGTATTTGAAGTTGAATTCAGTTTTAAGAAGCTCGCAGACCATAGTTGATTGGCAAAAGAGAAAATATCTCTTACCAAGAGGGTTTTTGTGGGTTTTGGAGGCTATGAAGTTGGCTTTTACAAAACAAAAAAAATTATGGGCATAAAGAAGCATTTGACTATTGGATGCTTCTATAACCAATGGGAACTTTGTAATAAAAATGTTAATTTATTCTTAGTTCACCCAGAATGTCACTACTGTGAAGTTAGATAAAACTCATATTTTTTCACTCCCAGGCTGGGAATGAAGAGAGACACTGGCAAACTTCAAGCACTGGTGTTTTATTTCGTGTAAAACAAATCCATTCCTCAGTAAAACGTCTTAACAAAAATGTCAATCTTCCCAAATCTGGTTTTTAAACTTGCTTTTTAAACTAAAGCCAAGCTTAGCTTAATTTGATCTCCGCCAATGTTTTTCTAAACTCAACAATGTGTGCCAAATGCATCTTCATTTCATAAATTATTTGTCCTGAAGCTTTGCTGATAATTCTACAGAAACGACAAGAGGATGCTGATCTGCTCACCTTGTCAGTATGCTCCCCAGACAGCTTTTGCCCAAATCCTCATTAAGAAATAGTTTCTTTAATTCACCTGTTATCCTAAGCCATCAACTCCATAAGCATGAGACTACATGACTATGTTAAATCAGTAAAACACTGTTAATACAACCCAGAAATACACTATCAGTTGATGTGCAAAAGTGCACCTGGCAGAGCTAGCAACAACCAAATACTGGTACTATCCACTGAGGTTCAAATAACTAACTTGTGCTGTGTTGTCTACTCTATTTGATTAAATCCTGGTCCTGTAGCTGTGGCTCTGGCATTTTCAAGACAAATCCTTCATCAGTGTTAAAAAATTGGGCCAAACTGTCTGAGAGTCTGATCCAAACTAATCCTACAGAAACATTAGTAAGTCCCAAAAGCAGTAGGAGATGCTGTTGCTATTAGTAGCTGATCTGTTTGAGGCAAGATGGACCAAGTATGATGAAGAGGTTAAAAATAAGTTAAACAACCTGCATGCTTGGCTACTCTGCTTTCTGTCCCTGTTATCTAACATGCTCACCTCAGAAGAAATCTGATTTAATTAGAAGTACCAATCTGGGATTTGTGCACTTACACAACAAATCACCTTGGGAAGGAATTTTAAAAAAGACCTTTTTACCAATAATATTTTCCTCAAATATTAATTATTCATGTTTATAATAATTACAGCATGACACTGCACAGCTAGCCAGCTCACAGTTTTATCTATGATGAATTAAATTAGTTGCAGGCAATTAAGGCCAGAACCTGAGTGATGCTGATCAAAGTGCAGAAATATTATGTGTTTCCTCTAGCTTTTATTATTCACTGCTATAATGAAATTTTTTTCTGTTCTCTGAAATATATTTTTGCCATAGTATTTTTATTGGTTCTTCTTGCCAGACAATCTGATCTGCCATCTAGCCAGAAAGTTAGAGCTAGCTTAGCTTCTATTTTTAAATCTCTGCATTTGATTGAGGGTTTGTTTGTTTGTTTGCTTGTTTGTTTTTAACTCACATCTGCCACTTAAAAAAAAAAAAAAGCCATGGTTCATTTCAGTGGATTTATCTCAAATCCTGACAGGTTAGCTTGACACGTTTTCACAGAACACGTAGGACATTTGGGATTAAAGTTACTCCTTGTAACCATGTCATTAGCATTGTAGCAGCATGCAGGCTCTGATTATGTTCTCTCTGTCTCACTTCCACACCTCTAATCTCAGAGCTGACCCAATTTATATCACTAGCTTTACATGGGCCTGTGCATATTGAAATCCAGGAAAGGGGAAAGGGTTGAGACTCCCTGAAAATAAACTCAGCTGGCAAAAAGATTAATCCATTTCTAAATGCATTTTTGCCTGTTGCTGAGCGTGCAGAGTTTCATCTGTTTAAGGAACATAGGCCTAAATCCAGATTCTGACACTGCTTGGGAAGGTACAAGAAAGAAAAAGATAAATTGGTATTTCAAATTGATCTGTCACCAGCAAAAATGATTTGGGGATCTTCTGAGAGAGAGGGAAGGAGGAAGACAGAATAATGAAGTTGGAGCCAACATCTCATAGCAATTATTTGCAGTAGTTGGTATAAGAAAATATTCTTTTCCATTCCAAGTATCACTCATCATCAGTAACTCTGGAAAACCTTATGTCCTCTTAAAAGCATTCCCAAAGTAGGTACAATCAGTCATTAGTGGCAGAGGTTTATGTAATTTCACATTTACAGTGAGGAAAACAATTTATGGAGGAGCATAAACATGAGACACGGCATCCCTCAGGCCTTTGTCAAAGGATTCCCAGGAAACAACTTAGCTGACACAGAAATTAACCACTTCATAAGTGTACTCGTACCCTTCTAAGCATGAAGAGTTTTACCTATTTGATGTTCCCAAGTCTAACTTCAGATTCTTCTAAGCTTGAAAATACAGAACACCACAAGAGCATTTTCTGCACTTCTATAAAAGGCTTCTGCTGAAGCATCAAATACACAGGACTAGGTTTAAAAACAGTTCTTTGAGAATTACATTCATGAATAATACTGGAAATAGCAAGACATGCAAGGTATTTCCTGGGTGGCTTATGCCAGACATGGGTAGATGAGATACGTGGATGCCAGATGTGTGTATGAGACCTCTTTGCACATGGAGATCTCAATAAGTGGAGAACCATGACTGGGCAGGCAGAGCATCCATGGAGCTCAGCTGGGCTCCTAGGGTGTCAGCTCACTCACAACTGTGACACTGCTTCTGTTCTCTGATTGAAGGCAAGTCCCGAACATTTATAGCTCTAAACAGTAATTTAGGCACCATAATGTCATCCCCAGGAGCACACCTGGCTCTAGAACTTGAATACTCACTTGGTAAGCCAAGCTTGTGGGTGAGAGCAGGGAAATGTCCTTTCCTGGGGCCCTGGGAGTCTAGCAGTAGCTGTGCTTGTTTGCTGATTTCTTACAGTGACAGGGCAGTACAGGTCATCGCACCAAAAATGCTGGGATTATTCTCATTTATTACATAAAAATATCTATCAGTAAAATCTTCTTAAAGTCATGATAGGCCAAAAGAGATGAATGATTTTTCCAACAGATGACTCAAAATAAACCCCCAACATAGGTACTTAGAACACTCTCCAGAACTTCTAAATCAGATCAAAACTGTATTAAAATTAATATAGGGTTAGAGAAAATCAAGTACAACCACAACTGTTATCAAAACAAACTATCCTGAGACTGTGGAAGGAATCACTGTGCCCTTGTCAGCCAGAAAAATGTAATGATTGGATTTCTGTAAAATCTTTCTCTACAGGAAAAGTGTCAAGTTTATTTTTGTATTTGTTACTATTACATGTCTGGTGTGTCATATTAAATATGTGCAAAATTCACTCTCCAGAGAAGCTATGATTAAAGAAAAGGAAGAATAAAGTAAGATAAGTTTAGATGTGACAAAATGAACAAGCAAAAAGAAGAAATGGAATAGGAGATCAGGTAACAATCTCATTCAGATACTTTGTCATGTGTCCATAGCCAAGGGTTTTATCAGACACTTCCTTCATATATAAATGTTAATATTCAATAAATATAAATATTATATAGTCTCTGAGGGATAATAGAAGAGACATACAGGACAGTATAATGATGCGTTCAGAAATCTATACTACATTTAAGTGGATTTAAGGTTGAAAGCACTTGTCAATAATTCAAGGGTAAAATACATTAAGGGACTACTGTCCAAAGCTCAGGCAATATAAACTGAGAAACTGAGAATCAAGGAACTGATTATAAAACATACGGCCATGCAATCATCAGGATTTTGTAGTTACTGGACAGTATTAGGACAGAGTTTAGGCTAGCTGACTGTCTCTGTTGTGCCTGCTTTTTCTGCATATATCTTGATCATTTTCAATATAAAATAACATATATTTAAATGTAGCTATTTGCTAACCCTGGTGCCTCTACTAAGAGGCAATCAGCCAGCCCCTCCAGAAAAGCAGCACAGTGACTGTCAGAATACAAATAAGGTTATTCCCCTATCCATGCAAACATAAACAACATACTTCAGTGAATTAGAGCAAGAAAGATTAAATTAGAAGACAACCCCTGGTCCCTGACAGCTGTGTCTCCTTTCCTGAACACAGTCGAGAACAGGATATCTTGTGCATTTGAAAATAGCCTAGAAGAAAGTGATCTGTGTGTAAAACCAAGGAAAACAGGCTGAAAGGATCTCAGGAGTCCTGCTTAATGTATTGCTACGTCCTAACCCCGTGTAATGATGCTTTCACTAAGTCTCTGTCAAAGATAGCAGCAAAAGAGAATCAGTATTTAAAAAGAAATTACTGTTTCTGTTTTACCTTCTTGCTAATGCTTTGCTGCCTTAGCTATGGCTAGACCTGTGAAGTCATAAGTGATCATTTAGGGAAAAAAATACGCTTTAAATATAAAGAAGTGAAGTTCCTTAAGAAAAGTGCTGAAACTACAGATGACACAATCAAATGTAATAAAAGCTGTGTTATGAGCATTAGTCACCCATTCTGCATGTGTCCAGGCTGTTCAAAATGACAGAGAATGCCTCTGGCACACTTTGGCATTAGAAAAGAACTGTGATTCCACTTGTTTTCTTAGTCAGATGGTCTACATACCCTCAAACAAATCTGAACAGCTGCAAAAAAAAAAAGGGGAGAAATAATAAACAGCTTTTTGCTCTGTCCACCACCACTAACTGTGCATCTCAAATCAAAGCCAATTAATTCTCACAATTCATGTTTTCCTCATGGAGAATGTGCTGCCAGATCAGATCAAAACAAAGAAACAAAAATCTCCACCTGAAATGCAGCCTCATTCAACCAACGCCAACACAAATCATCCCTGCACAGTGCCACAACAGCTGTGTGCCTTATGCAGAGCACAGAGCTAATGGCAAAACAGAAACAGGAGGGAAAAAGACACAAAGTGAAAACCATCCACTCTCTTTAGTCTATGGTTATATAGTTATCAGGATTTAAAAAGTATTCTGGATGCTTCTCTCCCTGCAATCTTCACGCTGAAGCAGGTTGTTACAATAAGGGATGCTCTCAGCACCTTCCAACCACTGTTTGCTGCAGTCCCTGATGCCTGCCAAGGACAGGTTCCCTCTTGGCACTGGGTACCTGATCTTACCAGTCCCCAAGCCACCCTAGCAGCCTGACAAAGAGTGTTTTCATTTCGTCCCCTCTCTCTGCCCCAGGGTAGATGGTAGGAAGTTTATGACAGGCCAGATAGGCTGTAGATAGGCTGCTCTTATCATGTTTGTTGCATTCCTTTGAGAACACTTTTATTGCTAGATATTCTACAAACAGACTAAATCAAACTTGTTCTATTAAAGCACTGGACTAAGGGCTGGGTTGCAAAACTGGATGCTGCATCATAAAGAGGTCAAGCAACCAAATGGATTATGAATTTCTAGCTAATATTGGCTTCATCTCTGGCCCTTGACAAGCCGCAGTGAGGTAGTGAACAGATCCTTGGCCAGCATTTCTTTTATTTAACAGTTTATTTTGTATTCCTCCTAACTTAGGAACACAATGAGTTCAAAAAAGTACAAAGATAAATCTCAACATTTCATGGACCTCTGGGGACAGGAGAGCATCCTAGCTTCACTTGTATCTTCTTCTGTCCTTGCTCTTCTGCTCAGGGAGTTTGTTGTGTGTTAATAGGAATGGAAATGGAGCAATTGTTTTCTCCCAGATCAGGTAGTCTGAGTAATGCTTAACCCCTAATATAAGTGCTGGGAAAGGATTCTTGATACTTTATTGTACTTCTTAAACTAGTCCATTAGCCAGAGTTCTTTATTTTCTTATAGAACATCAGAAAACATATAGGATTTTCTTCAGCTTTATTCACTGGGCTTTCCCATTCCCATGGCATTCAGCTCTGAATCTCAGAAAATCAACAAGGAGGATAGTAGAAACTATGCCCATTGTAAAACCTCTTGAACAAAAAGGAGAGTTGAACCACTTGTATGAGTAAATAGGCTGGAATGAAAGGTTTAGTTGTAGCCCCTTCCATTACAACTATGGTATATGCAAAGTTCTTGGTATCCTACATGAGTTCTTGAAATCCCACAGCTGAGCACCTCCACAATCACTGCTGAAGCTTAATCCTGTCCTATCAATATGTATGTTACTTGTATTGACAGTATTAGCATAAAACCCTTCCACCTAAGGCTGACCAACACTTTCTGTCACAAGCCCCATGTGCAAGCCTGTATAAATTTACATAAAGAGCCTATAGAACATATTTGTATGGGATTTTCCATTTAATTCAGAACAAAAAAATAAACTAATAAAAAATAACAGCAAATATCATTGCCAAATATCATTGGCAATAAAAAATCATGATGCAGGAAACTGGTTGAAAAGTGAGTGTATGGAACTCGATGTAAGTTACCTAAAGGATGAACTTGGATGCTTGGCTTCAAAGATCAGTTCATTCAATTCAAAGAATGGTATTGCTGCTTTGGAAAATATCCAGCAAAACATGCATACCAATTTGACCTCCCAAAGGAGACAGACTGATTAATATTACAGGCAGGAATTCAAGGGAGTGTAGTAAGGCTTTGCTTCTGAGCACCTATCAGAGCTGCAGGTGCAGTGTAGAGTAGCCTGAGGCTGCCCCTCCCCCCCAAAACAAGGGTTAAGGAACTAGGCAGGAACAGCAGAATTTGGGCTGAGTCTGACTGCTGCTCCTCAGGTACCCGTGCCGAGTGGGGTACCAGGGATGACAACATTGACTGAGAGACACAGCAGAACTTACTCCGTGCTCACAGCAGTGAAAATCTCCCCATTAAATCTGGTGATTAAAAATAGCATTTGTATCGACTGCAGGTAATAATCAAAGTTACACTTCAAAATATTCCTTAGAGTTTGACTGTCTGGTGGTACAAACTTGACTGAGATTACAGGAACTCTGTCAGTCAACTAAGCTATAAATCTGGCCTTTCGACTACCAGTAACCCAAATACTGAGTAAACAGAAAAACTCTATTGATACAGAGTGACAACATTCAGAAATGCAGAGAAACACCTGGGTGAGTCCAATTGCAGCCAGTTTTGTCCTCTGTAAGTTCTCTAACATCTCTCTTCAGTTCTGCCACATACCATTCTGAAAATTTACCCTGTGCCCTTAGCTCTTACTGCACTGTTTAATCCCACAACCTCATCTCCAGGAACAAGGAGAAGTAGTTTAAAAGTTACATGGTTACATCTAATGTAACCATTAAGGATATTAGTCATACGTTGTTTAATGGGCAGTGCATTTCACCAATGCCATGGAGATGCTGCTAGAAACACAACAGGGTTGATGCTATAAGATGCTCTCATTTCCAAGAACAGCATTTGAGATAAGCTGTTCCAACAGCAGCCAGAAAACATTTAGTAGCTGTGAATACTCTTTGTGCTTGTCTGAAGCTAGGTTTCAGGAGCTCACAAGACTGATTCAGTGAGTGATACCCTCAGGGATGATGCCTTCCAGAAGACATTCACTTCAGCTGTGATAATGAAGGACACAAATAAACCAGTGACTGCATAACCCTGAACCCACACTAAAGACACAAAGCAATCAAGCAGAAAAGAATCCACAGCTGAAAATACAATAAACATAAAACTAAGAAGTTTCAAATTGGGAATTTTCTCTGTAACTGCATGCCCTGATTCAAAGTCCATTGGCCAGAAGCTGAACAGGTAAGGTTGAACCATCTGCAGCTCTGAGACAGGTTTGCCTGATCAGGTTTGATTGATTAACTGTGCCATCTTTTCTGTATGTGATTAAGCTCTCAGAAATGGGATTTACATGGTCATGAGACCTCATACATGGCAAGGCACGTGTCTGCCTCTCTTCCTTACTGTTTTCCATCCCTGCTCTGGCAGTTACTCATTTAGTTTTCCCTATGCAGACTCCAGTTTCGTGTCTGCAGATACTCAGCGAGAGTGCCAGAGGCACTTGTGGGGGACATGGGGACTTTTTCTGCAATGTGCCCAACTTTATCCCCTATTCTCTCTGATCAGATAACACAAGCCTCCAGTATGAGAAAGCAACTGTTTTGCGTTTTTAACTCATTGCTGAATATAGGAATCTACCACCTATATATCAGCAAAAGTTGTTTCTCAGATCTCTGAACAGAGTTAGTCCCAGTGTTTACCCCAGGTCACGTAGCAGCCTGTCATGTTTCATCAACCATATAACATAGGTTGTTTAACCATAATGGATAAAGCAGGCTGAAATGTGGCATACTAATAGATCTGCTATGAGTCCAAAATTCATAGATCTGTCCTGTATGATGTGATGTTGCCTAGAGTGCTCAAACCAGATCTGGCATCAGATGTTATCTAGATCCATAGCAAGACTTTTTACCTGTGCTTTTCTATCCTAGTTCTCAGACAAAAAATAGTACCCAAAATCCTTCCCAAGTAATACATGTGGAGGAAAGAGTGTTTGTTCAAGTTTGGGGAGGCCAGCATGGTACACCAGTAAGACAGTTAATGCTCCTAGCACAGACTCCTTAGGGATCACCTGTACAAATAAGATGGTGAAGGATCTGGGCCTTTGGGCCAGATCCAGCATCACCAGCTCCAACAGAAAGCTCCTACTCATCTCAATGGATTCTAAATTAAGCCCTCAGGCCCTGAAAGGCAGCTGCTCAGAGAATTATGCTAGGTCATGGCTAGAGACCAGGCACTGCAGTCCCAGGGATTAATGAATATTTTATGATTCGGTTATTAAAAAACATGTGTATCAGACATCTATCTGGTGGGGCATCCATAACCCTGGCTGCTCCTGGGGAACTGAGGGAGGATATTAGCAGAACAGCTATTTCAGGATGCAGGAGTCTGCCTTCAATAAGCCAATACTTTTGCGCAGTGAGGCACTTTGCTGGATATTCTTGTAGCTGTAGGTGTGGGGCTGACTCACGCTCTGCTGCAGCAAACAGCCATAACAGATTATTCAGGGGCGAGCTGCCCTGTGCATGTCTCCAGCCTCCTGGGGACAGATCAGGGCAGGGTCAGGGCAGACACCTGAGAACAACCACCTCCTCCCAGGCTTGTATGCACATGGAGTTGAGGCCTTCTGGGTGTGAAGTAAAAGGGAAAAGCTTCTGGAAAGAGAATGGGTGCAGAGAACTGGGTACGGCACGGGCAGGTTTTCGCAGGCATCTCAGGGTACAGCTGTGATTTCAGCAGTCAGTTCATCCAAACTGAAGCAAGCTGTTTCCAACTCAGCCTTAGAGGTATTACCATTAACCAGCGGATGGATAACAATCTACTTTAAAATTAGCATCAACAATAGCAGTTTCATAGCATTTCTTCAAAGCAATAGGTAAACAAAACAAATCACTGTTAATTATTTTTTAATGATTGTTGAAGCCTGCTGTGATCTGGAATGCCAATCAGCTTGCTGCTTCTCAGACTCTTGATGAGAATAACAATGCCTACTTGATTAATTCTAATCCTATCCTAGCTGATCCAAGATGGATAGCAAAGAATATGCAGGACAAAGTCTGTATTGGGAAAAAAAAAAAGAAAACAAAGGAAAAAAAGTTTGTACCGTCTTTAATTACAACAGCTGGTCAGTTTTTACACTTTTAGTCTTTGTGCCTCTTATATCAATGTTTTCTAAGGCAATGAAAGGTTTCACATGTAGATGGATGCAAAGACAAGTGCTGAAAGTACACCAGAGCAGTAAAGTGCCTCTGACTTCTTTCTCAACCTGACTCACTGAAAATAGAAAGTTTTGGGATAAATCTCACAAGAACAACTAAGAACTCCACCTTGAGCTGGTCTGTAGGAAAGCCCCATGTTCCTGAGAAAAGTGGTTTGGATTGTTATAGACTGATCTGCAATGTTCACTAAGCCAAAAGTGACAGTGACAGTGACAAATAGACTTTAGTATCTGGTAACATTTGTCTGACTTCTGACTTCCACTTCCACTCAGGAACTGTTACTGCAACCACTGATACTTCGGAAATTGTGACTAGAAGGAGTGGGTCAGACTGAGGGCAACATACCAACAGAAGCAGGCATTGTTTTCTTCAAGTAGTGTTACAAGAGAGAGGAATCTGGCACAGTATCTTCATTATAAATAGTATTAATGCTATGCACTCTGGTTCAAATGTATCACCAGAGCACTGCAGTCATCCTTATAATGGTGTTGTATTGTCTGCCTGAAAGGCAAAGGGCAGAGAAATAAATGGGGGCAGATTCTACTCCCAAGTGCTGTACTTTAGAATCTGTTTTGGTTCATTACATATATTCAGCTCCAGTCCTCTGAGGACTGTGTGCTTTTATCAACAAAAGAAAGTGTTCTGACAAGCCTTGCAGTGCCATTGCTGCTGGTGGTCCTATTCCCCTGCCATATCACAAGGCAAAATAACCTGCACAGAAGCCCTGGGATTGAGCAATCTCTATGCACAGGTGTGCATGTGCAAGGGAAAACAAAATATGCTTCCTGTGCACTTATCGAACAAGTCCCACACTGCCACCAGACTCCATGCTATCTTCAGACAAGGTTTCCCCCATGGCTAGGGGTCCATGGGATAGTAGTCCTCTGGCAGCAGAGCACAGAGGGAGCTGACAGCCTCTCTAAAAGCCACTCAATATGTGGTAAGAGGCCTGTCATACCTCAGCAAGGGCAGGCAAACCTACATCAGGACTCTGTTACCTCCAGATGAGGGAAAGCTGTGAGTGCCCAAGGGCTGGTTTCACACCCATTGAACCAAGGTGAGAAGTGATACAGCCACAGTTGCATGGTGCTGTGTCTCAGTAACTAAACCTCTGGATACAAATAGACTGAGTGTTCAACTTAATTAAACTGGGTTTGAAAGGTCAGACACTACAGTCGCTATGTGTAACTCCTGGATGTCAAAGCTCATCTTCTAGAAATCAATCTCTTAATGACCCCCTCAGCACCGGTTACTGCCCTCACGCAAGTTCCCCGGCTGTTCCGGCTGGCTGGGATGAGACAGATAGCTCATCCATCTGGACACCATCTGCCTCACAGGAGTACCGAGTCATGCTAGCGAGGCTGAAGCAACCCCGTATAAGCTGTGATGTGAAGAACACACACAGGAAAAGAAAATCCGTCTGCAATCCCTGCAAGGACACCACAGACTTTGTCCTAAATCTCTACTGTAACAGGTGGTTACACTGACCCAGCACACCCACAGAGCCTTGCCCCCTGTTTTGCATTTTTTGTGTGATTCACTGTGTGCATCTCTTCTGGATGGCAGTCTGGTGTCTGCCTCACAGCTGACAGACAGAAAGGAGATTTGTTTATTTGTTGGGTGGAAAAAGCAACAGTGATCCACTCTTGAAGTCTCCAAAGAGCTAAAGAGGTGTGCTCTTAATTGGAGCATCCAGACTATACCTGAGAAGCAGAGAAGCAGAGAGCAGTATTATACATATACATACATGTATACATATGTACGTGTATATACATATATGTATACTTGTAAGTCACTCTTAAAGTGACTCCTAAAGTAACTCAAGAGCCTTTCCGAAGACAAAAAAAGAAAAAAACATTCCCAAAACCAAACAACATACCTCCAAGCAAACAAACACAACAAAACAAACAACAATAAAAAAGCCCCGCCCAAAAGACTGTAAACTAACAGGGCAACACTGTACATTTTACTCACTGTAGCCCACATTTCATGTACAAGAGCCACATAGAAAGGATTTCCAGAAAAACATCTCTCTCTCAACTGGCATTTGGCATCTCGTTGCTGTGATGCCTCTATCTTTTTCATACACAGGTAGGGAACCTCGACCACCCTGCACAACACAAGTTTCAACCTGACCCAGTGAGGTGAAGAGAAGGAAATCAGAAACGAACACTTTTGGAAGGTCTAGTTATTTCAGTGTTAAGGAAAATGAAATGTTTTCAGAGGATATTTTTAAAGCTTGTTTTTGTTAAAAAAAAACCTCTGTGATCTTTTAAAGGGCAGTGGTAGTATGGCAGACATAACTGGTCAATAACTGTGATGGCAAAACGGAGTCCTTGTAAATGCTATGAATCTTTTAAACCAACATTAAAAAATAGCATTATAGCAACACTTCCTACTTCTGAAAATATTAATGAGGAAGGAACTTAAAGTGCAGTTAACTGTCTGCTGGATTGTAGCCAGGGACCTGGTTGTCCTGGCACAGGAATTGATGAATCTTTTGCCAGTATTTTCTGCAAGCTTTGCAATCCCTGCAAAAAGGGTCTGTGCCCCCAGTCACTCCCTGACTTTGATGGACAACCTAAAGAGGATCCAGCTCACCCTAATAAGTCAGGGTTGCAGCCTAAGCTGGCTTTGTGAACTTCTTTGTAAGTCGGTGGAAAGAAATAGGCATTTGAGGAAGGCAGTTCATCTTATTCTAGGCACTCAAGATAGTTTAAGATTACACAACCTGTGGAGACGTTTATCTGCTTCTGACTGTAGGATCTAGATGTTCCTACTGACATTTAAGGGGAGAGATGAACTAGGTAAGATGAGAACGTTCCCTTCATAACATTGCAAAATGGAAGGAATCACAGGCACAAATGGACAGCAGCAGTGCTCAGCTGGACAAGTCATATCTCAGTATTTTCTGCCTTGCTCTGGTTTCTCCTGCCAGCCCTGCAGTAAGCCCAAAAACTGAGTCACCAGTAGTGTTACTCCATGGTGCCTACAGAGCCTTCTCTCCTGTCCTCTTGGCTGACCTCTGAGCTTTGTATCAGGGCAATTGTTTTGATAGTCCCTCACTGAAATACAGTACCTTGCACAAGGACCACTGAGAAGACAGCTGGTTTACTGGTTCCCTTGCCTAAGTCAAAATTTATATTATTGTTTTGATGTTAGAAAAGTTTTGGTGTCTTTTTCTTAGTGAACGGATTTTCTGAGAATTTGGATTTTACATGTGAAAAATATTCAATGTCAAAAGAGTGAGTGCTGACTTCTCATCTTCAACTGCCTCTAAGTCATTTTCACTTATGGGTTCACCATGAAAGTAAACAGTACAGCTTTCTTATCTTCAGACTTCCCTAGACAACACCTGTCTTCGTAACCTCTGAGACCACTACCTGGCCAAAATCATGATGGGATTCAAAAGCTGCTAGGGAGAACAAGAGAGAAGCATGAATACACACACACATATGATTACATCATTGTTAAAGCTTTGCCTGATTTATTGTAGGACAGGGTGAAAGTTAATTTCAGGAGATCTAAATGAAATTCTGTCTCAATAGAAAAAAATCTGAGGTGTTGCTCTGTAAACATGCAAATCTTTTTTTTTTTTTATGAGACCTTTGCTTGATGGTCTCAAAAATGTAAATAATCTAACATGATTTTGTGAGTTCAAATATGCATTGTTCAGAATTAAAGGGAAACATTTGAGCAGTTTTCCTCCAGTTCTAGCTTATATCCTAGTTTTTTGTCTGAATTTCAGATTGAATGCACAAGCAAATCCACCCCAAGCAAAAACAACCATCTCTATAATTATTCTACAGCTCATCTCACTCAAATGCCAACATGGCACAAGAGGGACACAGTAACAAACTGGGACTTGATGTCCAGATTTACAGCAGAGCAGATCTATGTTCATGATCAGAAACAGCCAGTCAGAAAAAAAGATCCTGAACATGCCCCAAGGTGTCATGTCTGTTTATAGTGTATTGTTTGCATATATACTCTATCTGATCTCAGAACTGAATGTATAGATCTGCCTCACTATTCTCATCCTTTGCACTGCCCATACATATGCTCCCAATCCCTGTCAATGTTTTCATTGTGCATGTGTTACACATGAATGGGCAAATTATTCAGTACAATTGTTGTTTTTACATAAATTTTATAGCTAAATTGGAAAAATGTTCTGTTTATCATAAAACTTTCCCTTCTCTGTACTTAAATGGTGGGTGATTTTCATCATTCTGATGTATAACCATCTTAATTACTTTGACAGGTCTTTTCTATTAACATATTACATTATAGTGCCATTTTTTTCATTTTTTTTAAATCTATACTTTGCTGGGGTCCAGAAACATGATGCTTCTTCATGTTTCAGTGTGCACTATTGAGCAGGGCAGAACAGAAAGAAGAGAACAACCCCAATTTTCTGCTCTATTTTAAAAAGCACTGGTGTCCTTTCAACACCTCTTCCTGCTGACTGGCAAGAAACAACAATAAATTCTTTAAATAGATTTGAAAATTGATTGCACTGCATTAAATATATCCTTCCTACCCCAGCTGCAGTTGTACCTGTAGCTAAATACTTGAACTGTCTGGTCTGCGTTGACTAAGAAAATGAAAACAAGAGAAGACATGAAAAGACATGTTGGCAAAATAAGTAGCTGCTATTATTGGGGCCATTTCTTTGCAATTGCTGACTGTTATTGAAAGATGTGCAAAATCTGATGTTTTCACTAGTGCTTACACCATTCAGGAACATGTACCAGGTACAATTCTAGCTATTATAATATTTTGCCATTTATTAGATCTAGAGTGTTGGGCACCTGGTCCAGAAGTCTGAAAGATGTGGATGTGAGCTGCTATACAGTAGTAACAGTGCTCTCAGCAAACCATTTAGACAGCAGATTTCCATTCTGTTACCTGGAATGTTAGTTCTATACAACTCACCTGGAGGTATTGATCTCCGAATATGGTATTTGCAGGGAGGATGTCATAAACAACAATAAATAGAAACAAATAGCTACGTGTTGTTCTGGTGTTTGAAGAATATGAACATTTTTTTCTGTATGTCTGCTATCTTGCCTAGATCTGTTATCCATACCATTGAGTTAATCCAAGTTTCTCTTGAAGTCATCCACCACAGTTAACCTTGGAGTCACATCACACTGATCAATGGGAGTGAAAAAAAATCCTCGACTGGTTCTGAGCGCAGAGAGGACTAGACTCCTAATGTTCACCAAAAGAAAAAAGAATATATGGAGATGTGCAATGGCCCAATCCACTTGCATAGAAAGGAGACCATCTTATTGAAACAGAGACTGCAAGTAAAACATTTTACATTAGACTGCACAGGACAGCTAAGGCTGAATTGTTTTTTAAAGGTGAACACTCCAAGAGTACCATACATTAAGTTCCTGGCTTACAAACTGTATACCCTTAGCAATAAGTTGCCACATAACCAGTTCAAACAGTGCTGCCAGGCTCGCAGCCATCTTCAAAATAGTATCATTGCTACAAATGTGCCGTGCTTTCAGGATAAACTGAAACTTCTGAAGAATCAGGGTATTAAATATCCTGGGCCTTATGAGTCTAAGGAGTGAAAGTTCACACAATAACAGAATGGCTGAGGTGGTAAGGGATCTCTGGAGATGATCTGGTCCAAACCTCCTGCTCAAGCAGCCAGTTGCCCTGGATTATGTCCAAATGGCCTATGAGTTTCCCCAAGGATGGAGATTCCACAACCTCCCTGTGAAAACTGTGCCAGTGCTTGGTCACCCTCACACTAAAGTAGTATTTCCTGATATTCAGAGAAACCTCCTGTGTTTCAGTTTGTGACCACTGCCTCTGGTCCTGGCATTGGGCACCACTAAAAAGAGCCTCCATTCTCTTTTCACCTCCCCTTCAGGTATTTATATAGATTGATGAGATCCCCTGAGCATTCTTTTCTCCAGACAAGACAGTCCCAGCTCTCTGAGTCTTTCCTTACAGGAGAGATACTCCAGTCCCTTCATCACCTTAGCTGACTTTGCTGGACTCTCTCCAGTATGTCCACACCTCTCTTGTGATGACAAAGGCCTTGGTAACAGCAGGGCAGCATCCCTCTCTGAGAGGCAGGAACCTCAGCATCTCCTTCAGCACCTTGGTGGCACTGGCTGTCTGACTGCAATACTGGAAGGAATCCTAGATTTGCTTCCTTACTAGGAGAGGACTTCCTCCTTCAGCTCATTGCAGAATGGCTCCAGTCCAAAGCAAACATCTGCTGCACCTGAGTTCTGTTTTCAAGCTGTACTCTGTTGCTGCAGTGATAAAAACTGGTCTTTTTTAACCAAACATTCGAGTTATGCTGTATACTCCAGAAGTGAGACAGAAATCAGAACTTCATCTTCATTCATCCAGACTAGCATATTTTACAGCATGCAATAGCAAACATTTTCCATAGAATATTTTCCCGTAAACTTAAAAAATCCCAACTAATGAGGGGGAATTTAGTTATGAGCTATAATGGATTCCACTGCATTTCAGGAATAGCCCCCATGTGGGTTGTGCACGTTAAATATAAACATAATCTTGAAAAAGGAGAGTACATTCAGCATTCTGCAGTCCAGGGCTAGAGGACAGACAAGGGAATGAACAAGGACAAACTGACCTCAAGTGTAAATGAATAGCTTGAACATTTTAATAATGTAGATGATGCTGTCAATTTTCCCAAATTTATTGCAAGCCTCAAGATTTTATTTTATTCATAAAGCTCCATCTGTTGAAAACAAGCAAATGTGCAGCATTCTGAAGTCTCTTTTCTTCTTATGGAAGTACAAGATCTTTTCTATTAAAAGTTTAGGATTTTTATTTTTTTTTTAATAGAAATGCACCTTAGAAAATGGACTTCAAAAACAGAAGACAGAGGAAGGAAAAAAACCCTCAGTTTGTAACTGTCACTATCCTGATTTTGTGACACTTTAACTTAGACTATCCATCAGTTGCCTTAGGTCCAGCAACATTAATTTACGGTTGTTTGCAACACGTACTTGCATTCATGCATAGGAAAAGCATTGTGCAGTCCATTCTCAGTCATCTAAACCCTGGATTTGCGAGGCAGAGGAAAATCAATTCCTGGGTTGAGGAGTTACCAGTGTTTGGTACTTCCAGGGCAGGGAGATTGGGAAGCACCTGCAGTGTTGCATTCACGCAGCACTGCAACACGCAGGGACACAGAGCTGCGGCTGCTGCTCTGCACTGTGCTGATGTCACAGAGCTCCCTCCAGCCTCACTGACCACGACTGGCGTTTGGTACCTGCTCCCACCAGAGCCATCGCGCTGTCCCGCAGGAGCAAGGCTTGACTGTGGTCCTGAACCTCAACAAACAAAAAAGCCACATTTCCACATTTGACCAGAAGAGGGCAATATTACATCACCTAAAACATGCGGATATGGGGCTAACTCCCCTTGGAGCGATCAGGAATGTCTTCAACTCTGGCAGATTGCTGAGAGTCCCGTCCAACCTGACCTTGGATATTTTCAGGGTTGGAGCATATGCAGTCTCTCTGGGCAACCTGTTCTAGTGTTTCACCACCCTCACTATAAATATTTTTTTCCTTCTATCTGGTACAAATCTACCTGCTTTCAGTTTAAAACCTTTATGTCTTGTCCTATCGCAACAGGCTCTGCTAAAATGCCTGTCCCCATTTTTCTTATAAGCTCCCTTTAGATACTGAAAGGCCACTATGATGTCTCCGCAGAGCCTTCTCTTCCTCCAGGCTGAACAAACCCAACTCTTTCAGCCTGTCTTCATAGGAGAGGTGCTCCATAACATTTTATACCAATATAACATAGGTTTTCTACTCCTTTTTTATACTTCTATTGTATTTTGCTGCTTTATACAGTTCAGGAGCGGGTTTCATTAGGACCCCTACTCACCATGGGACCCCTTACCCTTCAAACCCAAGCCTACTGAAGCTGCCACCTGAGGGTCTGAAGCTTGGTAATTTGTCCTCAGAGAGCAGGGATTAACATAAAACATACATGCAAATACACTTGAAGAAAGGCAGAAACAAGCAAATGACTTTATTTTAGGTTTTTGAAAGTTCAGAAAAGTGAGAACAGTGGTCTGTGTACAGCAGTTCACCACTCATACTGCTGTACTGGCAGTGCAGACCTACAGGTGTGTGAGAGGCAGTGGCCACACACATGCAGCCAGCACAGCATCCCCCACCATTCCCCACTTCTGCTTTCTGCCTCTGGCTTTCTTCCCGCCATTTCCAACTAGTTTGTCCTGCTGTCACAGGCTTAGGCTTACTCTGGGTGCCTCTATGTTCCCCTCTGCATGCAGTTTAAGCACTTTCAGCAGTGTCACTTTCTGCTTCACCATTTTTCTTGTGAACTGTAAGCCTGTGGCCACGGGGCGGGGGGGGTGGTCTATCGCACTGTGCTTCTTCCTGACCCTTCTGCATCCTTGCTTCAAAGTTTTGGGAGAAATATCTCTCTCACAGACAGATATAGTATCAATGCACCATTTTGTGAGAACTTTTGGCAGCTCAGAAAATCTCCATTCACTGAACTAGAGAAGTGAGTAAAGTAATTTCTATTCATGTTCTCAGTGTTTTTCCGGTGCAACAAGGGCCAAGGGGAGGTTCCCACTGTGGAGTCAGTGGTCAGGAAGGCAGACAAATGGCACAGAGGAGCACCCAAGTGTTCCTGTGGAAGCACCTCACATTCAAATTTTTACCAAATCTAGGGCAAGTTTCCTGGCAGACTGTGCCAGGGTTTCAGTCTAACATTCACCCACCACAGATGATCTTTATCAAGATTACCCCAGGGAAGTACAGACAGCATCCTCCAAACAATGTACTGGTTTCCGCCTGTCTAATATTTTTTCATATCAAAAAGTCAAATCTTGCACAATTTGACATTTCCTACAGAAATGTTGCTAGCTGACTAACTAGTTATAAGCAAAATATCATGGCTAGGTTCTTCTAAAAATTGTTTCATATGACCTTTAGTCGTCCTTAATAACAAGAAACCAAGTAGCCTACTCCTGCAGAAACACTGTACAAAATTAACAGCCATGGTTTGAGTGATTAGCACCTCGTGTGCCTCAAAGAGCTGACAAGAGTTTTACAAATGCTAAATAATGAAGCACATCAGCTCTACTGGCTAATACAACCGAGGAAAAAGAAGGTTCAGCTGACACACCACAGAAATCCAGCTCTGAAGAACACAGCAACTGCATGTTTGTTCAAGATAAAGAGAAAAAAATTGTATCATCCCTTAAAAATTAAAAGGGACTTCAGTTAGTCCAAACACATGTAGTTTGACCTAGATTCTCCTGTGAATAGCTCCTTGGTCTTTTAACAACTGTAAAAGCAAGAACTTATTCACTTTCATGCCATTGGACTGACCAAAGGAGTCATTGTGATCCAGTGGCTTACATGGAGGAGAGCTGCCTATTGTGTCACCAGCTGCCACAGCATCTCAGCAAACACATGGAGTCTAACTAGGATCCGCTTTGCTAATCCAAGTGCTCTCACGAGGTCACAGCTCAGGAAATAAGGCTGCTGCCCAGAACTTGGGACAGCATTGGTGTCACCAAACATTTCCTTGAGCACAGTACTAGTCATGGAACAAGGCTATAGAATTTAAACTGTCAGCAAAGTCAGCTCACACCGTGATCAGTTGTCCTGTATTCATGGGAATGCCTTTATAGGTAACAACAATGTTGCTGTATTTATGCATTTGCACCTGCACAAAAAAGGACTGAAGCAATGAGGACTAGTTATGAACCTTCATGGCTTGTCTTTGCGAATGAAGATTTGGGAAGGGCTCTACCCATGCTTGCTGCAGGCTCGCTGATGGCTGAAAAGGCCAATGCACAATAGACAAGTTCGATTGCAAAAGACACAACAGAAAGACTCCCCAGGCGATTCTTTCTGCATTGTCTTTTCTCCTGGAAAGTGATCTTGCCCGAGTTCTCAAAGGAGGCAGCAGCACTATAGATGGTTTGTCTCCAGGCCTCCCGATTGGAGGCCAGAGTAGACCAATGGTGATGGTCAATATGGCCAAGGCTGAGACATTGCTTCAGGGAGTCCTTGTATCTAGTTATGAACCACAATAATTAAAATCATGGCACATCCTTGGCAAGGTTTGCACTACCAGAAAACCCAAAGTAATCTCAACAAAGCCTATTTTTACCACCTACACATAAGGAGAGGATGAAAGCTCTCAATAGAAACTTGCCAGCATTCTCATGACAGCACATCTGGAGCAGATGGTGGAAGAGGAGAGATCTCCTGGAAATTGTGCTGTCAGCAGCAGCACTGCTGTGTCCTGTGCTGGAGGTAGTTGTGGAAGGTTGAACAGTCTGCTGGTCATTCTGGCAGGCCAGCCCACACATCTTATGCATGTTTCATAATTTTCTATGTACCAAGAGCTGCAGTTGCCTGGATTTGTGCTGTTGTTACACAGCCATATAAGAAGATTCAGTCCGTTGTTGCGAAGGAAAACATGATCTCTAGGCAGAGCTAGTAAGCTATTCTCTGGTTTATTTTATACTTCCTTTTTTTTTAGAGGCAGGAGGTGTAGTACAATGCAGTGTCTTTCCTTCTGTCAGTCCTCTCACTTCTTGTGATGTCTGAACTTCTTGATCAATTGATGAAAAGTCCTCATAGAATGAGAGAAGTAAAAGCCTCAAAGATTTTATGTTGCTGCAGTTTGTACAAGAACTGCAGGATGGCTAGAGGAAAAAGACCCCAAACAATCCTCCCAGAGAGGAAAGGCAGCACTCAGCAGTTCCTGCCCACTCAGAGGCGCTGCTTTCACTTGGCAATCATTGACTCAGTGCAGCAACAGCATGGGAGGTGACCAGTACTGGATGTGGGAGATTGGAAGACCCACATCACACCTCCGCTAGAAAGCAGGCTTAGAACTATTTATAAAATTTCATTATCCTTAGATACACTGTCCTGTTTGACTGATAGAATTTACACATTTTTATTGGTTTCTTGCATTTTTGTTTTCCTTATCCTGATATCCAGCATCAGAAATCTACTTTGTTTTATCTCCTAGTGCAATAAACCTCTATTAAATTTACTGAAATCATGAAAGTGAAGTTTGCCTGAAATATCTCAACTCC
Source organism: Pachyramphus minor (assembly GCA_013397135.1). Taxonomy (NCBI): domain Eukaryota; kingdom Metazoa; phylum Chordata; class Aves; order Passeriformes; family Tyrannidae; genus Pachyramphus; species Pachyramphus minor. The sequence goes on from VYXB01004892.1 coordinate 340,353, forward strand.
ATCTTTTTTTACTACTTCGAGGCTGGTTTGTGCCTTTATATGTATAATTAGCTAGCCGGCCACATTAACACAGCCTTGAGTGATTCAGTGGTGCACTGAGTATTTTCCGGGCTTTGAAAGACAAAGCTAACACTTTGTATACAGTGCAAATTACCCCTTACCACTGCTGATTGCTCTTCTTCTGGCTGGAGACACCTTCGTTTTCTTATCTATACATTTAGAAGCAGAAAATCATTAGTTTTTCTCAGGTAGTTCAATGATTTTGAGTCACCCAAAACAAAAAACGTAAAACCCAGCATCCCGATCACAGATCATTGAAGTGCACGGGGCTTTGTCTGCAGTTTGTTTCAGTGAAACGTGAGGCAATAGGGAGCTCATGCGACTCCCTCTTCTGTACAGCACGATTGCTCCTTAAGAGTCTTCAGTGTCCACCTGAGGGACCTGCTAAAGACTAAATGATAATTTCTTTGCACCTGAAGGGGAGAAGATATTGTTAGAACCTCCAAATGGGGCATAGCCGAAGGCAAATTGGTTAACTGATAGCAGACAGACTATTATACTATAAAGCATTCAGGTGAGAAAAAAAACATATACACGTGAAAAACATCATTGAAATTCAAGTCGTTTTCTGCAAAACTGAGATAATATTACAACTTAAGTAATTACAGGATGAAGTCTTCAAATCCAATTGGCCAAAATCAATGGAAGTTAAATCCTTATTTTTTTTCTTTTTTTTTTTTTTTTTGGCATATGTATCAGTACAGATGTACATTTGCTGGTTTATCATGGCATAATAGCCATGATAAAAATAAAATATTTCACAGGTTGAAAAATATATATTTATGAGGTGTCCTGGCATAGTGGTTTGTGGGAGCCAGGAAAGTGCTCATTCTGATCACACAGAGCCATGGACCAATGTCTGCGGTCAGATCACTTGACCTTCTCTTTCTTCGGTCATCCAAGCTGGAAAGTGTATTAAATGCATCACCCCTGGAAAATGACAGCGTGTGTTCATGCATTAATGTGTGTTTTACCATGTATAGGGTGTTGCACTTCTACTTCCCCTTCAGTTTGTAGTTTCTGGTTTCCTAAAGTGTTATGCAGGATCCTGTGCAAGTGATATTTTACATTTCCTAAACCTTTTATATCCTTGACGTTTAAGAAATTAGATAGTAATAGCTTTCCTCTCTTGGATTTCTAAAGACATTACAGGCTTGTTTTTTATCTAAATCATTTTATGGCCCATTAATTGAATAGATAATGTTTCTCAGCAAAGTCTGAAGGATCATATAGCATTTTCAGCATGACACAGTATATTTTCAGCCAGGGATGACATGTTTTTTACAGTTCTAACACCAACAAGTGAGCCAGCCTTTAATATCCACTATCCTTAATGCATGTAAATCTTTGTGCTGAAATTTAACCAGAAGAAATAGGACTTTGGCTAAAAAGGCATGTCATCTAACACCATGGTTAAAAATTCTGAGAGGGCAAGGGAGACATGAACTACTGTTTTTAATAAAACAGAATAAAATCCCCCATAGGTCTAGCCACTAATTCCCATGAAATTCAGAGAAAGTTTTAATATACTAAATGGTAAAATAAGTGTTTTCAAAGAAAAATCTAGTTATATTACACATTTCAACTCAAAGTCAGTTTTGTAAACCAGTTTAACCTCTGATAAAGACCTTTGTTAATCATCCAGCTGAAAGCATTGCTCAAGGAATTACAGTCATAGAAAGTCAAACAGATAAGTCAAACTTCTTACAAACTTCTACACACTGGTAGTGTTCTAAACTTGGAAAAGTATTCAAAACAGTCAGCCTATTCTACTGTAGTCTACTGAGCCATTATGTTGCACCACATACCAAGGATAGGGGAATGTGCATCCTCCTTGGGGCTCTTGCACTGCAAACAGGGACCCAGTCCTGTAAGGTCTTGGAAACATGATAAGCTGCACACACTCTTTCCAGACAGACATGGACAGGAAGATAAAATCCTCTTGATTGACTAGTTGGATATTTCATGTTTGGAGTCTGTAAGACTTTTGGAAAAATAGAAGGAAAACTAGGCTTTGGGGTTCAAAAAGGTCTGCAAATCCAGCATCAGACCTTTGATTAATCATAGAATCACACAAAGGTTTGGTTTAGAAGAGACCTTAAAGATCGTCTAGTTCCAATCCCCAACCATGGGCAGGGACACTTTCCACTAGACAAGATTGCTCAAATAATTATCCATTCTAAAGTCAATGAGACTAATAACATTCCATAGTATTGCTTCTGTGGGCTATCTTTGCACCTGAGTTCGCATAATTTGTGGTGGGTCTTTAATTTCTTAATTATTTAGTAGCTACTTATGTGGAGGACATTTTTAGTGAGATTGAACTGGGGAGGGAGCAGAGAGCTGATCATCCATATAAATATGTATTTTTATATATATATATTCACATAAATACCTGTAACTAAAAGTTAACAGCTACTTAAAATCTTTAGTGGCCACACTCAATTTCACTACAGCCTAAGACTATGGTCCATTATATAATTTGGTATAATAGATAAAAGATAATAGTCCATTATATAATTTTAAGTCATTATAACTTCAGACTGTATGTTGTATTGGTGAATAACAAGTAACTGCACTTCATTTCTAGAATTAGTCCCTATTGTTGCAATTCAGGTGGAAGAGGTCATACCTGTGTACTCACATATTAATTACTCCTCCTTATGGTACAGTTGCTCCAGGGACTACTTTTGAATTCACAGTATGTGTTTATTAAACAGATCACTTAGAGCTTGCAACTTCTATTTCAGTTCCTGCCTTATCACAAAGAAACAACAAGCCAAAATGCGGAAGAAGCATCATAACCCATGTAAAGTTATTTTCTCATTCATGAGCTGCACATGCTAACAAAGGGCTTAGAGTCTCTCTGAAATGAGAACAGTAGATCACTAAGTTGTGCCAAGAGGCATCAAATGTGCAAAAAAAAAAAATTCTGTAGCCTTATGATCTTATGTAGAAAGAATTAGGGCATTCAGAAGAAATAATCAGCTTTTAAAGTCATCTCTGATCTTCAAATTACTGCAGACCCTGAAATTATCTTTAGAAGGGTGTCTCCTGCACATCTGTCCTTGATGAGCAAAAGGACAAAAAAAAGGACACAAAAGGAGAAACTCAAAGGAGCCTTTGCCCCACATGGTCACAAATCCCTCGTATAGTAAAAATACCCACAAGACTTGTGTGAATAAGGGCCTTGTGTATTCCTTTTTACTCTGAAAGTATCACTTACCTCCCAAGGGATAGGAAAGGCTCATATTTTTGAAATTCTAGATAAATGACTGCATGCTCAAGTTGGAAGCTGTACAGTCCATCCTCAAACCATGGGCCCACCAACAGAGCTGTCTCTCCATCAGTTCTTGCTCCAGCCATGAAAGACATCAAGTAACAAGTTATATAAGGAGTGGTTGTAGCCAACACTTCCTGAGCATGACACGGGGCAAATTCTTTATGAATAAATGTTAATGATTCCTTATGAATGACTGACAGCTGGTTGCACGTAGGATTTAATGCCCAAGTGATAAAGGAATTCAGCATTCAACAAAAAGTAAGTTGCTAGTCCTTTTAGAGATGTGATTTTGGCAACGTAATCATTGAGAGAACTGGGAGACTGAATATGTCTTAGCTTTGTAAAGCTATAAAATGGTGCATTTTTAATGTTTTTAACAAAACTTCATGTACAGTATGGCTTAATACAACATAATAAGAAGAAACAATAACAAAGGTATCACACAGACTACTCAAGGTGCTGCCTATGTGAGTAAGAATGACTTTCTGAACAAGGGCAGTGTCCTAATGCCAAGCAGATAGATGCTTCCCAGAGGGAACATAAAAAGTCAAAGAAAAGACTAGTGGAAGGAGGAGGGTAAAAAAGAGCATTTGTGGACTCCTGTACCAATTTTACAAGCAGCAGAAAATGTGATGGATCTTCCTTTACTCATTTTGCATGACTCGGGGTAAAACTAAGATTCAGGTGGTAGAAGGAATCACAAAAGCAGCCAAAACAGGGTCATTAAACATCCAGAGACATATGGATGTGCATATTTTCAACTGTGTGCACATATTTTTACTTCCTTCTACTTTGGCCATTTGTTGTAATCCCCTTTTTTTCTCTCCCTCATTTTCCTCTCTGCTCCCCTCAAACCACTAAGCACAAGCACCTAAGAATGTTTGCTGCCATCCCACAGCTAACTGTGCTGTCTCATGATTTCCTTTTTCTCCTTGTGCACTTATCTCACCCATTTGCATTGAAAGGTCTCTGGGACAAGGGACACTCAAGTATTGTCTTTTCCCAATACCTTTAGGCCAACTCTGGTTCCTGGGCTGATTTATAAGGTGCTAATCTACTCAATATAAGAACCCACAGAGTATCTTAACCTATAGCACTTTTAAAGTAGATTATACACACTGTTGAGTTTGAGACCAAAATAACACATTACTTCTTGTAACCATCATGGGAATACTTGCAATGTATCTTTTAAATGTCAAAATGTAACAGGCTCATTTCTCATAATTTATAATGTACATATTCTGATGGAATCTTTTTTTTTTTTTTGCAATGAACATGGAGGACTGAAGCCCTCGCAGGAAAATATTTCTACTGTGAAATGAAACTCCTCTCTGTTTTTGATCAGGCACATTAGCAAGGTGTCCAGGTGTACTTTTTTTCAAAAATTAAATAGGTAGATGGTTTCTTGGCAGTGGGGTAAAGACTTGCAATTCTACATTAAACATTTTGGTGGGAAAAAGGCTGTGAGACAAATCAGAATCAACCTACTGAGAACTTGGAGGGAGCTTGTGGCCTCCTGGTGAACACCCAGTGAGGTCCTGCTCTCAGCAGAAGCAGGAAGATCCTACTGGAAGTAGGTAAAATTAAATTAGAGATGAGCAGTAGATAAATTAAATGAGAGACACAATCTGAGATAAATGACTAAAGAAGCAAACCCATTCCATTAAAAATGTGGAACTAAAAATTATGGGCTCAATTACAGCTTCCTTTCTAAGGAGAAATCTGTGCTTCAGTCAAGTATTTCACTTAAGCAGCATGCATAGACCTGCACCTTTAAACTAGCCAGTGCAGATGTTGATATCTGTGGAGTCAGCAGGAGCCACCAAATACCCAGGACAACACTGAGTTCATACTTATTGGTTACACCAGTGGTCTAAGCTAACACAACACTGAGTTCTCATTCACTTGTTACAGCAGTTGTCTAAGCTAAGGCAGCTATCTATAGCTAAGACAGTTGACAAACTATGGTGTTGTCCTAGAGATTCTTCAGGTTATTCCACAGTGGAACTTCTGCTCTTGCAGGCAGAGGATGACAGCAGAGAAGGAATGGATGGGGAGAGCAGTTGCGCAATTTATAGAAACTGTGAATGCAGCTATACTGCCCTTTTCTCTGAGGGCAAAATGATCTTGAGAAGTTTTTGGTTCTCAGTTTTTCACTCCCCTGCTTCTGATGCTGCAGATTAGAGTTGCTCATGCAACTCTGCGAAGCAGTGCTACAAACAAAATCACCACGAGGAAGAATTCCAAAACCACTCAAGGAGGGTGTTTCCCAAACCGGCTTTGACAGCAGGTAAAGTAGAGTACTTATCAATAGAAAGCAGAGTACCTATACGTCTAACTTCTCCTACCAGAATTGCTGCATTCATATGAGTAGGATTTAAAATCAGCTTCTCTCTTATTGTGAGAGCCAGGGTAGGAGATCTTGATCCCTAAATTGGATCACTACTGCAAATGAACTTGAAGCTTCTGTAGTCTTATTTATACTTATCTTAACCAAGTTTGCAAGCTCAGTCTTGCCTGTCTTATTTTCCTCAATCTGAGAATGGTAATTCAAACATTTGCCAGAGAGCAGTGTATCAGGAAAAAACAATGAAAACCTCGGGAAGTGCAGTATATATAACCCCCAGGATTTTGTATATTTTGATTCATCAGAAACATTTTAAATAAACAAGACCTCTGTATACACTCACTCCTCCTCTATATTTAAAATAAATTCTTGTTATTTATAACAGTATTTCTATATTATTTTTCGGCCGTATTTTCCAGCTCTAAGAAGCTAAATTGCATAAGTCCGTGTGACCAAAAATTTGTCTCACTGATATTTATATAAGTATATTGGGTAAAGCTGGGCCGTACACGAGATTTATGAAGAAATAATTTGTGTTGTGTCCTTATTTGAATTTCCGTATTTACTTAACAAAAGGTTTCGCTGGGACTTTTCAGTCCTTATTTACATAGATCCATCAAAGATGGACGCAGGATGTAGTTGAAAGTAGACAATAGCACAGCAGGGTTAAGGTATTGGGCTGCAGCTAAAGTGTTTTGTTAGGAAGATCTGATAAGTGCTTAGACTTTTTGCTAAAATAAAGACCCTAACAACAGTGGGAATTCAACAGGGTAATCACACTTAATGCAGACTGTTTAGCGCAATTAGAGGTGATTGGCAGTGTCTTAAAGCCCTTAAACAGAAACAACATATAAAAAGAACTGACCTCAACTGGATTTCAGCTTCGTTGCCAGTTTCAGTCTAATGCATTATATAAACTGGTTAATGCGCATATTGGTCCTATGACTGTAAAGTGTCGGTGCTGAGACTTCCTGTGCCATGGAAATATCAAAACTCTCCATGTGATATGCAGCCCTATCAGTATGCAGTGTAAATAAAGAGGTTGTACTTGCCAAAGGATAAATCTCTCTTCTCTGATATCCATGAGGTGTTTATCAATGAATTGATCAGGAATGCCGAGGGGAAGGCAGGGAGACAGTGACAGATGATCCAATAGCAGAATGGACTGCAAAGTGTATTTTTAATGCAAAACCAAAGTTTGCAAAGACTTATTTACAAACAACTGTGCATTTGTGCTTATAAATAGCGCATATATATTTAATCTACAGTGCATGCAATACTCTGCTTTAAATCTATACAGACATACTGAAGTCACTGAAATAAGGATGACTTTCCATTTCCTAAGGATTTAGCTCATAGGTCTGAGTGGAACTAGCTAATGCAATGAATCACCAAGGCAGTTACACACACTTCAGGAGCCTTGGCAGGTTACATTTCTGTGGTAGTGTCTTTAGGCCGAAATTTGCTAAAGCATGGCACCACTGACATAGCCAAATGTCTGAGCTTGGTAGAGGATCTGTTTGAAATAAAATCGCACTTATCCAGAAAAAGAGTATGGACACAAAGATAATACATCTACCTGGAACAGTTTAAATTCTGATCCAGGTCAGAATTGCCACACTCTCAGATGAGATGCAGGGCTAGAATAGTTGTGTGCTCCTAAATTGCTGCAGTGGTAGAATCTGGGTAGCTTAAAAGTGAAAACCTTAACTTAGGAGGCAGTACCTTCTTAAATCATGCCGCTCAAGTCCCTTTTGAACCTTTAATGCTACCAAAGGCTTTATAAGTTTTTATATTTATATTATTTATAGTTATACAATGGTTGTGTGAGTAAGATGTCTTGTATTGGTCCTACTTAATCTGTTCTCAAAAGATCAGTATTACCACCATTGTAGCAATATATCTATAACTGGGGATGCTGGAATGGCTCTGAAGAGATGCAGTGAGGGAACAACCATACCATTGTGACAGTCACCTCAGCAGTGCTTTTTGGTCTCTAAGAGGAGGGGGCAGTGCTGAAATCCACAGCTAGATACACTGCTTCAGCAGAAGAATTTATGCCATATAATTTGTGTATCTCCACAAGTTCAAAATAATGACCAATAGGAACAATAATCCTCTGCTGATTTGAATGCACAGTGAGATGAGTATATACCAAGAACCTTCCTCTGAATAAAATCTACAGAAAATGAAGATTTGCTCACAGACTTCGCATTAAGACAGACAGCAAAGAAAGATGCTGGAATAGCTTTCTTAATCAGAGCTGTAGGTTTAATCAGTAGTCATAGTAATCCAATCTACACAAGGCTGGGAATTGCCTCGGTTCAGCCACCCAAGAGATAAGCTTTTTTTGTCTGACCCACTCACCTGGACTACCTCCACAGCCAGTGAAGACAAAATAGACACCTTCACTGAAGGACATGCGCGATTAACTCATCCCAGGTACTTAGCTTTCAGTGATTAAAGTTCAGATGAATGTTTGCACAAGGTGTCTAGCACAGTCAGATTCAGTCAGACAGTGAGGTCAGCAGAATAGTGCCTGTCTTCAGTGAAAAGATGTGTTCTTCAGGGCTCCTGAACATCCCACCCACACAGATCCCACCCAGATCCCATACAGATCCCTGATCCTGCAACTATAGATACTGAAAAGTCTTTTCTCTGCTTTCAGATCCACTAAACCCAATCTCTTTTTGCAGTTACATGCAAACCTGCCTGCACACATATAACTCCTTAGCCAGCTGCTTGTTTCACTTTGTTCCTTACTAGTCATAAGCAAGATGTCTGAAATATCCACTTATTACACATTTTACCAATAACAGAACAAGTAATAAACATTTTATGTAGTTTCTACATTAGGATAAATAATTTACCATTATATTACTACTTAAAAGACAAAAAAAAAAAAGTGAACTAATGATAATCTTCCAAAGGCAAGCTCTCAAAAATAGAGAAACATCAAAATTTTGTTTGCTTGGCTAGTAGCATAATTTTGAAGCTTTTTGTTACTCAAGTAACTTTTGTTTCCATTTTTAAAATATTAACTGGAGGCAGAGGCTTATGGCTACTTTGAATGTTAATTAATTTAAAAAGCACTAAATTACCATCCTTTCCCTTGCTATGAGGAGCAAACAGTCAGAGTATAATGAGTTTTATTAACTCTCATAATGTCAGTGTTGACTGCATCCAAGTATTGGATCCATTATTTGTCAGTCCCCAAAGAACCACCTAGAGAAGTAAATGGGTCAAGGATTAATTGATCAGTGCAAGGTTCTCTCCTTCTGGTCACAGTTTTGCTACTGTGCCATTTATATGTGCGGGAGAGGAGAATCAAGGTATTTTGACTCTCCAGCACATCACCCTCATTTAGTCTGGCTTCTTGAATCAGTCACACTACTGCAACCTTTCAGCAGCTGCCAAATATCTTTACAAAAGGAACTGGTCTCAACCTGGAACTACTGAGAATATTCTAACAAAATTTTGGATTTTTTTGTTTTGCTTTGTTTTTTTAAACCTCATGCTGATTTGTGGAGTTGGAGTCATTACCTGAGAATGTCCCCCTGCAGTCAGTGTAATAAGCTTTATGCTTGCTTATTCTCAAGAGGCTCAGCAAAACTTGCCCTTAATACAGCAAACCAACCTCTGTTTAAAATAGGAGATGTTGCTGGATATTAACACTCAAAGCATCTGCAATTTGGAAAGCTGCATGTGTTTTAGACCAAGCAATCCTCCCAAGTAGCCTTGTTTTGTAAAAAAGGATAGAGAAGCATGTTAAAGGGTCTGAAGATAAATAATAAATGAGTAAGAGCTTAAGACACAATTAGACCGACATTAATAAGCATCAATTCCAAAGGGTAAGGGATTTATCTTTAGAAGTAACCACCACATAATAAATGTCCTTCTACACATTAATGGATAAACTCACTTGATATTATGGTTGATTACAAAACAGGAAAAGGGTTATTCATAGGAGAAGCCCAAGTAAAAGTCAAATGACTAACTTAAGCTTTCTTAAAGTCAGGCAGTGGGGTTTTTGTTTGCCTTCTTCACTGTATGCGCTTCCAGTGCACCTAGAGAATGCTACAAACAATTACAAGACACATCTGCAACCTACAATCATTCCCACAACTAAAAAAACAACACGAGTATTTGTCCATCTTCCTGTCACACAACTCTAACCTTCAAGAAGGTGTCTTACAGGCATAACTAGCTTTGCCTTGTGTACTGTTGGCACGCCATTTTCTCAATCCAAAGGAGAACTCCTTTCTGTGACAATTTAAGATTTGCTAACTAACAGGAATTATGCTAAATACTAAATGTTCCAGCTAAACTGATAGATCTTCTCAAGGCAGCTGAAGCAACCTGTAGAATTTAACATTTCCAAAGCAAAAATAGTCAGTTAAATTAGATCTTGTTTGTTTGTTTATTGACTTGTTTTCCTCCTCTCTCCTATTCTTACTGTTTATTTGATCAAACTGTACTGAATGGCAAAACATCCCTCTGATGCACCTGGCTCCTGCTGAGCATATTAGCTTATCTGGCCCTTGATCCCATCTTTTAGAAAATTAAGTGCTGTGACAAATCACAGCATTTCAAACTGTTTTAAGTTTCTCAGCTCTAAGTGTTATTTTATTGTTACTGTTACCTTTGTTAAAAACCTCGGTGCTTAGAGACTAGATAAGGACATGATATCAACATACAATAAATAATGTCTGGTAAGAAACAGAACTTTAATACATGATTGTAACAACAAAAATGCAAATCATATAATTAGCCAGGACTGACTTTATGCCTTGTCAAGCCTACAGAAATGGAAGTTTAACTTACCTCTGAAGTGTTAGAGCACTTCAGCCAAGTGCAGGTTTTCATTGTGCTGACTCCAAAAAAGTCAATTCCATGGTCCTGCCACGACTGTGGTTTACCATAAGTCAATGGAGTTATCCTTCAAACTCACATTTTGGATCTAGGAGGTATCACAGAAATTTTTTTACATGAAGCATTGGAGTTGGGAAGAATAGCCCATAAGGCACAACATTGCATCATTTATGTGGGCATCTCACAACATAAGTACCTTGTTTTACTGGTGGAAAATAGCAATGCTTAAGTAATGCAGATGTTCTTTTACCTATCGGATAGCCAGGAAGAGATTTGCTCTCTATTCATGGTGTCTTTGCCTGAAATATTTGGAATAAAGAGACTGAGTAAGAGACTGTATCATTGTTCCCTTAAGGAAAAGTAGTGCTAGGAGTAATATATAAGTGTGATCACATGCTTTAACAAAATTATATTCTCCAGCTATCAAGAATTTAAGAGATGAAAATTTTTCTTATTAAAAAAAATTACTTCATTATACTGCAAACTCCATATAAGCCTTGGAGTATAATACTAAACGTAATGCTAATACTTATTCTAAAATCAACAGTAACAACTTTCCTGAAGTCATTCAAGCAACCACTGTTACTGCAGTTGTTTTTTCTCCAAGCAATGGAGTAGATTGTTGAGGAGCTAATAAAAGTGAAAAAAGCCTTGTCAAGGACCTGGCACAAAACTCTTATACTACTGGCACCTCCAGAGAAATACCAGGTGGTATCAGCTCAGGTAACCAACATATCTCAGCTGAGTGATTAAATGGATTATGGCTTCATTTCACAAACAGGAGGGATATTTATCCAACTCTCAGTGACTTAGTGAAATTTCAGTTTCCACTCTGTTAGAAGCCCAGTGATTCTAAAATACAAATTAACACTGGAGATAACAGGCCTGTTTTCTTACATATTTAAGTGTAAAATTCTTCCCAGGATAATAAATAATTAGAGTATTTGCAACTGCTTTATTAAAAATGGTATTTCAGAAATCACTTAGGTAATAGATCTCTCTATGCAGAAAACTGGGAGGAAGAAGCAGATGTCATCACTAAACCAGGCATGAAGAGGAAAAAAATTAACCCCATGTTATAAACACTGGATATTTCCAAAGCAACAAAATAAGTAGTAACTGGATATAATTTTGAGAGGCTAACTCTAAAACTACTTTGGCAGCGAATGATTAACCTGGTCTAATTTCCCTGCTCATTGCAGGGGGGTTGGAACGTGATGACCTTTAAAGTTCCCTTCCAACTCAAACTATTCTATGATTGTATGATCCTATGATTCTATTAAAAGCCTGATCAATGTCAAATATCTCTGCTTCTCACTGTTGTTCCAAGTTTCCCATTCTCCTAGGTCACACCACTCTGTTCTATCTGCCTGAGACAGCAGATTGCAGCAATTATTGGTGATTACCATGATAAACTCAGCATTAATGATGTACAGTGTCTCAGCACTTATGTTCATGTATCAGCTACCTATAAACTCTGCACACTTCGAACAACAGCAACTATGTTCATGATTGATACATTTGCTTTGTATCCTTTTAGATCAATTCAAACTGCAAATACCTATTGTCCATCTTTACTATAAACCTGGTTAATGAAAATCTTGCTGGTGATCTCAGAGCTTCATATTTCTTCATGCTGGTTTTCTTTCCTCCAGGTCCTTGAACAACGGTTTTGCATTAGGCCATATATCCTTCATATACCAGGATGAATGAATGTATGGGAAATACTCTCTCTATCTGCAGGCTGAAATTCAAAACACCTTCACTGTGTCTCCAGTTTTTATACCATTGAAATTCTAAAAAAAAAATCAGTTGGATTTTTTCCTCAAATGAGCGCATGAAAGTGCATGCAAGGATTTGGCTCCACTGGAGAGGTCGTTTGGGTGAAGATTGTGTACATTAGGGTTACTCACCAATTGGTGAAATAATTGGGCTGTTCAGGGAGTGCTAATGTCTTGCTAAGGTTTTCAGTTCAGGGTTACTGCTGTCTAGAATATGACTTATGGTGGCACCAGGTGCCAGGTGTTCAGCAACCCATAAAAGATGAGCTGGTAGTAGATGTAAAATCCTTGGGGGCCAGACATGCAAGCAGGAAAGGTGAGTGCTGATGGTACCAATGAGTGAATCCTTAGCATGAGCTCCCAAAGTGATGGCTTCAAGTGGGCAGGAGGGCTCTGGCACACAGCAAAAGAGTTACACTTACTTGCCAATTACTACTTTTTCCTTCCCAGTGCTGGTGGAACCTGTGCTGCTAATTAACCGGTCATTTACAGCTGTTGAAACAGTTACTTTGTTGCCGTGGGGACATAGGTTTGGGCATACTGTCCCTATGTGATGTGAAATTTGGTTAAGTCAAGTCATAAACCTTGGTATGACCTCCCTGTAGCACATGCGGTATGAAGTATATTACCCAGTTTCTTTTAAAATTCCATGGTTAAGTAGCAGATTTTAAAAAGCAGTAAAAAGAAAACCCCTTCCCACAGAGTGTAATTATACATATTGCTGTGGTGGGTTTTTTTGGGGTGGCAACATTAGAAGTTGCTCCAAAAACAACCTGATAAACTCACAATAGAAATGTTTCTTCAAGGATCATGTTAACAAAAAGCTGAATGGAAACTCATCCATGAAATCCTTAAAACGCATGTGGCGGGAAATGTGAAGAAGCATCAGGAGTAGTAGTTTTCTTATACGTCTTCTTCTCATATTTTCACTAAACATGGAGAAATGACCACTCAGAGATATAATTTCTTCGATCTGAGCCAGTGCTTATATTCGTGTACTAGTTCCCAAGAAAGACAAAAATGATCTTATGTCCTTGGTCTGCCTTTATGTGATGGCAACCTGAATTGTTTTCAGATAATACATTTGTTTGAACTTTGAGATTTTATAAACATATAGGCTTTTTCTTACTTACTAGCTTTTAAAGGTATCAAGGATGCTTCATGTAAGATGTAACACTTCACATGAAAGAGATATTGACTTATTTCCTATATTTTCACCAAAATATTAGCTAGTAGACTTGGTATTTATTACAGACTTTTTCTGAAGTATTGACCAGCAGAGCTGATGCCATTTTCTACAGACTTCCTCCAAAGAATTAGTCAGCAGTGTATGTAAAGATGTCTCCATTTTTAATCATATTTTTCTGTATGTATCACTGTTACTCTCTGGTTCATACTGTGAACAAATAGTCAAGTAGGATTTGAAATGCATATGACTGCACATGTCTAGAACAGAAGGATGTCTTTAAAGGGAGCAAGCATGCTCTTTACAGACAGACAGTAAAGATAATTTAATGAAAACATAGGCATGATTACGTGAACATTTTTCTTTAATACACAAAATACTCACTACAGGCTAAATTTATTAATCAGAATCATTCAAACATATGGATTTAATACCCTACTACAGAAATAGGTACAGTCTAATTTTGTATCTCTCCAAAGATGAAAATAAAATAAACAAGAAAACTAGCATCTGAATCCCATATATCAGGCCCTAGACATAGTTAAAAAAATAAATAATAATAAAAAAAGAAAAACAAAAAACCACACCAAACCTGAACAGAATTTAATTTCTTAAACTGTTCTATTCCAAAATACATATTTAAAGATAATTTTTCAATTACTGAAGCACACTTGGTCTATACATATTTTCTAGCTCACCAATCTTCATTATTTTTCTGTGTTATAAATATTTTACTACATTTTTTGGGGTTTTTTTTGCTAGGCACTTGCAAAATCAAAATCCCCTCAGGTAAGAACTTTCATGTTAACTCATGAAAATTTAAATGCTTCACCTACTCCTTTACTATACTCACTTCTTCAGTGTCAGTTTCTTCAAATACTTCTCTGAATTTTCTCCAAATTATTTTTTAATTTCTTTTTATAATAAAAGCCTTACAATGTGAGTGTTTCAGCTTTGAAAGCAGAATTGAACCATAAATTACTGAAATATAATTTTTTTCCCCTGAAATTTCTAGCAAAATAACACATAGATTGACAGTGGATGTTAGTGAGCTGCTGCTTCATCTCACTGTGGCTACCTGTCATCAATTATTAGATCCATCAGTGACTATAAACGTGCTATTTTTAGGCCTCTAGTGGTTATTTCTTGTATGGTCTTTACCAAAAATACTTGCCTGAATTATTGTTAGTATGACAGACTATAAGCAGAAAGGCTGTAAGACCTGTTTCTTAATGAAACTAAGATTTTTTGTGATGTTTTAGATTACTTTCAGCAAAGAAATTGAGTAAAGACAGTTTGAGATTTGGCCTTCTATAGTAAGCACTCAATAGCCTACAAAATAATGCTTTTACATTAATCAATTTTGCCTTAACAAACATACGCTTTCTGTAAGAATAGGTTTATAAGCCATGTTGCTTCATTCCATATCCAGCAACCTTGGGATAACAGTTCCAGGCAGTATGAGATTGTGCTTTAGGCCTTGATATTGCAAAAAACCTCATCTTCTACAAGCAAACATAGATTTCTTGGCAATTAGACTAGCTGGACTAAATTCCTCTCTGACATGATTTATAAATTCATCCAATTTAATTTGCTGATAGGAAGCTGAGCAATGTACCCGGGTCATTTGGTCTGATTTATATCAGAAAAGTGTGCAAAAGAAAATGGAGCTTCTCTATCTTGCTCTTGTCCTCTCCTAGATTCCTGTTACTATATAACAGGCATCCTTTAATTACCTTCTTCACGGCTTGAGAGCTTTGATGACTTGATTAAGCCTTGCAGTGCAGTTCCAGTCCCTACCCATCTGATTAATTAGCCCAAACCTTATTAACTTACTAATTCCAATCAATAATGCACTGATGCTGAACTGTGCAAGGGCAAACTAAGGATAGCAATTTTATTTGAAGACACAGAGCCACATATGGTGTGTTCTTTTACTTCTTCATAGCTGCAAAATTAAAACTACACATCAAGAACATATTTGCTCGTGAATGAATTTGTCACCACCTGTCTTACCTGAACAACATGTGCAATTAAACTTACAGTGACAAAGGCATATTGGTGGCACCCCTGTGCTGAACAGCCTTTTTTCCAAATATTTAGCTGTTGCTGGTGGACAATGGCACCCAGCATGTTGGGGTTGTAGTCTCCTCAACAAAATGCTAATGGCACTTGGAAGGCACAGCACACCCCTACCCTCTCCTGTATACCCTTCCTAAACCTGTCCAGAAGTAGGGAGAGCCACCTGGTGCATTTTATTTCATTTTAAGAATGCCAGTGGATATATTTCAATGCTGAAGCATTATTTCATCCACTACCAGAACAACCAAACCAGCAACCAGATGAGTCAATGCAATTTTAACCATGGGTAGCTAAAACAGAGGTGGTAGGTGATGGCACTTCTGTGGCTCTCAGCTCCTCTGCCCCAAACTCTATCACGGCATTGGTGCTGGAGACCTAAGATGTTAGTGGAGAAATCAGCATGGCCGGGGCAGCCGTGAACCATCAGGCAACTCCATTTCTCAGGATGATGTTTTCCCATTCAGTGATTGACCATTNTGGGGCAGCCATGAACTATCAGGCAACTCCATTTCCCATTCAGTGATTGACCATTGCCACCATTTCACATATTTTCATTACAAGTATACGCTAGACCTAACTTTCACAGTCAGTAGCAGTTGTGTCTTTTTATTATTATTTTCCTGCAGCAGAGATTAAAGTAGCTCTACCTGTTGTTATGAAAAATACTGGTCTTGTCTAAGTTCATTTGAGTTGGATTAGCTTTCTTCAACTACTAGAAGAGGAAAAGTCATAGAATCATAGAATATCCTGAGTTGGAAGGGACCCACAAGGATCACTAAATCCAGGTCCTGGCTCTCTACACAGGACAATCCCAAAAATCACACATTGGTTTTGAAAGCGAAGCAGTATAAGAAAAAGTACAAAAAAATTATGACAAAAAAACTTCTCAATCTTTCTTTCACCTGTAGTAGATAGTCCTGGTAATAGCAAAGACAGTAAAAGGTACAGTTCACAGAACGCTTCTCAGCAATGCACACTGGTTTGCATCGATGGAATTTAGGATAAGAGTCAGTGCCTAAGATTGATGCTTGATGCTAACTACCCACCATTTATTCGCCAAATAGAAACATCTTCCAGTCCAAACACATCTGAATAACAAGCCTTTCAAGCACTGTCCTGAGAATGTCTGTAAGAGGGGAGCTGCACAGGTAGGAAGTGTGGGAGTAAACAGGGGATTCTCATTAAATGCCACTGTTTTTCTTATTTTCACTGGGTTTTCATTTTCTGATCACATAAGCAGCTTTTTTGTTCTCATTAATGTCTGCCTTTGTAAACAATCTATAGTACCAAGTACCTCCATTATGCTTTCCATAGGCCACTGACAACAAACCACAATTCTCTAAACAATACATTTTCTCGGAGGTAGTGGGTATCAAGGACTCTTAATAGTGCTATGGCAAGGATCAATTGTTCAGCTCTATAGTGCAGGAGAGTCTCCTGAGCCCCTCAGTGCCTGCCTTTGTGTACAGTATCACTGATGGGGAGTGACATTTCTTTCTTAGGGAACCTTCCATTAGAGAGGGGGCTTTCAGGCAAATCCAGTGGTGGCCTGTTTGAAAAACAAAGCATGGGTAGAAATGGGCTCTTATCACATTTAGCCACGTGATTGATAACGGATGCATTTTCATTCCTAAAGTGTTATTATTTCTCTGAACTTTTAAATATAAGTACCTGGCACCTCACTATCAGGGTAAATTTCCTAAAACAGAATTTAAGAAAAATTCAAAAAATTCCTTCATGTCTGCGTTTGCTAGAAGATTTACATTAGCAACTAGTATTTGGGTACAATGGCTTCAAACTACCTCCTACAGTTTCCTAAAGGTATGAAATCACATTTTTCATGTATCTGAGCCAAGTTACGCTAGTAATTATGCAAGGGTTATATTGAAACAAAGCTGTACATGAAGTTTCTACACCATGAAAACCATACCTACACTGCAAGCAGATCTGGTTTTGAACAACTCCTCCTATTATATTCATGTAAAATCTTTCTGCATGTGCTTGCGAGTTTTGAGTCCAGCATCATGCCAGGAGTGCCAAGCAAATCATGAAGATTTCATCTTTAGTGATTATGGCCTTTCCTGAAAAAGTAGAATGCGGTGGCTTTTTCCTGCATTAACAGCCCTCCAAAGCCATACCACAAATCCTGGATTCCTAGCTTCTCCTGGGATATTAGGAGAAATCAATCTGTAGCTGAATCAACAATTGATATGTGAGGTATGGGACTGATCATTTGTTAGAAATTTGGAGTCAAGTTGCCCTGGAAAGGAACTTATGAGGAGCTTACATCCTAGCCTTGGTGGCTAAACACCAGGACTCAGGAAGAGTCATCTGCATGAGAGAGGCTTTCTCTCTGCAAGCCAAAATGGAGCAGGGTGCTGATAAATCCTAACAGAGGACAATGAACTCCAAGAAGGAGGTGAAGAACATGAGGCGGTGGTTCTGCACAGCTAGAGGAGGTGTGAGGAAGTTATACTGTGGTAGAATTAAGGTGCAAGTGGAATTCCACATTAGCCCAAATTATGAACACTCCATCCTGCTAAGGTTCATGAAAACATGAGCCCAATCAGTAAGATTTTAAGCCAGTTTGCTACTAGCAACCGATCTTTGCAGGGGAGTCTTTTGCGCTGTCACTGCCAGCACAAGATCCCAAGGGTCTCCCAGGCTGGATGCACTACCCGACCTGGCTGTTCTCCCAGGGCTGGCACAGGAGAGGGGAGGCATACTTCACTGGTCAAGATAAGCGTTTAAGCTGCTTCCAATAATCCTTTCATTCATTAAACCACACTAAGCAGATTTGTTTGGTCTTCAAAATTAAGTCAAACTTGGAGAAAGAAAAGTGCACCTAAACTGAGTGTACAAAGTTAGCACAGGCTCTTGGCACAAAGGTCCACCTGCCACGGACACACACAGAGGCACGAGGCTGGATGCAGCAGTGTATCCATGTTGAAACAGGTTACACACGCTTAATGAACATCCAACATCCCTTGTTCTCTGTCACCAAGGGGGATTGAGAAGTGATGTGACTGCAGGGATGTGATTGCAGGGCTCTTAGGACTCATAGCTTATAGAGAAGTGCACAGTCTCCAGACACTTATGGCTTGTGTTTCTACTGTGCTCAAGGCCAGTCAAGAACTTCAGGCAGCCAAGGCTTAACACCTATTGAGTTTCCAATCCACCTCACCCAATTATTCCCACCACCCCATCTCCCTTCTGTTTTCTGAAACATGCTCTTCACCTCTCCTCTCCACTCATCTCCTCTAATTGTCTTTTGCTCTCTTCTCATTGTCTTTTGTTTCCTTCCCACCCTCCACTACCTCCTGGACTTTTACCTTGCTCTGATAAGATCCCTAAAAAAACCATTCCGTTTTCACAGATATTCATGTAGCAACTGACACCTTCTACCTGTTCTTGTTTTCCACTACCTGGTCTTCTCCCATTCCCATTGCCCCTCACCCCACTCATAAACATGCAAGCCAGATAACCATCACAGAACACAGACAGCAATCCTGATGGCAGACAGTACTGAAAGAACAATCAACTCCTGCTTCCAAGCCCTTATAGATCATCAAATAGATCATCAAATGCTGTGAAGCTGAGCACAGTTGGCTATAGCAAGAGGAGAGGACAACACTGGTTTGGTCAGGCATGCAAAGACTGACATTCCTTCCCCAAAGTTACTCAGTGGGAGGCTGTTTCACCGTGTTCTCCTTGCCTTCTACGCAGACACAAATTCAGAGGGATGCTGGTTTTATCCAGATACTGCCACCAGCGTGGTGGCCACCACTTCTGACATCGGGCTATATTGTGTCTTGAGTGATCCATGATCTCAGAGATCCATGCCCCCAAGGACTATTGGGAGAGGCTCTTCCTAAACATTGTCTGAGCAAATGGTCCTGACACCATGAATGGCATTATCTGATCTGGTATGCATTTCCCTGCAATGCAACCAGACCTGCCAGGTCTGGTAGGAAAGTCTTAGGTTAGGTCATGTGGAAGATGTCTATCTGGGGTGGGGGGGGGAAGGTGGAAGGGTGGGGATGGCTTCAAGGGCAACCCCTTTTTCTGCATGGTAAAAACCCCAACAAGAGGCTGACCCGGCTGCCCCAGCCCTTCCTCTAGGCATCCCTTGACTGCACAATAATCTAAGTAATACATATTATAAGTAATTGCTTAGAAGCTACTCAGTAAAATGTGGTATTACTATATTACATCTGTTCTCATGATACTCTTATCACAAACTATATATCCCGTTCCAATTTATGTCACCCTATTTCAACAGTAACTGCTGAATATTCTTTCCTAGTGTTCTTTGGGACTACAACATTAGGCTAAATAAAATCTGCCCTGACCCATAATACTAAAGCTCCTCCTCGAATTATACATTTTCATATCATGTAGTTTGCTACCTGCCAAAGCATAAAGGGAGTGAATCTGCTCATCAAGTATGGGAACTCCATGTTTTGCTAAAATATTTGTCATTCTTCTGGTGTGCTGAGGAGGGGAAAAAAAAAAAAAAGAGAAAGTTGCTTATATATAAAAGAAAGGGGGGAAAGTCTACTTATTTCTTCCTATATTCTTTCCTTTAAGTATGTGGAAATGTTATTCTAAAATACCTATAAGGGATGAGATTTTTTTAAAAATGCAGCAAGAAGGAAAGATCTGATGAGCTGGTATCACCCTAAAAACAAATTAAATCATAGAATAATTTCAGGGTAGGATCCATCTCACTCAACATATATTTTAACGAATGGATTGCAGTGTAGAGACGACAGTGAAATTCATGTGCTCCAAATATCCCTGAGCTTTCATTCTAGAACACTAATGGAAGATTCCTAACCAGGCTGAGTTTACTAAAACAAAAACACCTCAAGGTCACACTTCCTAAATGAGATATGTTCAATAGAATCACTGAAAAGGGCACATATGTCCCGTGCCGATATATGTCAATCATATATGTTCTTACTTTTTGAAACCCGAAGTGTAATGGGAGTATATTTATGTTAAAAGCATTTAAAAAAATCAAGAAATCAATTTCTGGTAAGATGCCTTCATATGAGGAAGGGTAAATGTTTTTTGCATCTCCTTTTCTTTTCCTTTCTTTTCTATTATTTCAATGTACATATTTCAAACTATTTATTAAAAGCTAACAATGTACCTATTTACCAAAAGTAAATCCTGTGTACTGCAAAACATGAAGGGAAGTGTGATGGTTCATTTCTGTTTTTGTTTCACTTCAGACTTCAGGCACGTAATTTGTTACTCTGTTATTACAAGCGTAGGCTTTTAAACCAGGTAACACAAAATGTTGTGAATTTTGTGTGGGTCTGGTGAACTGTATATATAACTGAATATATATAACATTCTCATTGTAACTTACACATTTTTACTGTCTTTACCTCTACATGCCTTTCTAAATACACACACGCACATTTACAAGAGAATGAACAAATTGGTCAGGAGCAACTAAGAGCAACTACTAATTATGCTGCATGCAGAGCTAAATAGTGCAATATTAGCACCTAGAGAAGCGTCTGAGCCCCTCTACCCCAGGCGATACTCCTTTCAGTGGCTGAGGTGAAGAAAACCCTTGTAACTCAAGAAAGTGCTTTTGCAATGTGTGTTGTTCACCTTTCTGCCTTTCCATCAGGCCCTTGAGAGTGAGGGCATACAAAGAGAATAGCTGCTGAGTGTATTGAGGATAAGATAAGGGAGGTGTAACAGACAATAAGTAAGTATTAGAGGTTGGTGGTAGTGGGTTTCTTTTCGGGTTTTTTGAGTTTTGTATTTTAAGAACTGGCTAGTAAAGGAGCAAATTCTAAGTAGCATAATTGACACGGCATACTGTAGGGTTTTTATCAAGCAATTCATACATCTTTCCTTCTTCTAAAAATTGCGGTCTTTCTTGGATCGCTTCCCATATATGTGCTAATTATAATCTTGAAAATTTAAGTAGGCACAAAGTTGTGTCAATTTGTTCACTATTTAAAATAACAAAAGGACTTCATCTCCAAGGAGAAAGTCCAAGGAAACTCAGCAATGCAAGAGAAGGAAAATCCAAGTATACTTACAAGCCTATAATAAATAACTTCATTAAAGAGGGAGAGAAATGCAACTGAAAGCAACCTGCCTGGAATATTCCGGACAGCTATTAGAGCCCCAGCTGCAATGGGGTAGATGCCCTACACTGACCAATTCCAATGCAGGGAGAGATATTAGCTAAGCAGATTATTAGAAAGGTTCCTGAACATCTTTACAGAGGCACATATACAGTGTTCCAACAAAGGGCATCATCAGGCATGTAAATTGAAGGTCTGCCCATGGAAAGGGAAAAGGAACTGAACAAATGGAATTAGAAAGGCATTGGCAGCAGGATGAAGACCTGTCAGTGACTAACACACCAAAATGTTCAAGAGGGAAACTTTTAATTGCATTGGACTGAGCCAGCGAAGAAATAGTAAACAGTGGCTACAAATGTGTTAATCTGCTGCTTAGGACACTGAGATTTAGAGTAGCTCATTTGCACCGGTGATGTTCCTTTATTGCTCTTCCTCCCACCCCCACCCTTCCATACACTGCGAGGAGCAACACGTTGTAGAGCACATACAGCAAAGGCTGCAACCCTGAAGGCTGTGGAGGATGCAGCTGATGTGTGCTGCAGCTCCTTTCGAGGCCATGCACTGAGTCTTTGCCTTAGAGAATAAGTCATAATGGGAGGAGGCCAAGCTGGATGTGAGAAATACTTGTTTATATCTTGCTTCTGTATAGTAATTTTTTCTTGAGGTCAATTAACATGGATTTTGGCTCTGCTTTCGGCATCAAGAAAATAATTTAACTGATCTGTGGCTCTTTTTTCCCTCTCATTTGGAAAATAAGACTTGCTATCCTTGTCTGTCTTTACACACTCCCCTGAAGATCTGAGGACAAAAAGTGTAGGTTGGCATCACACTGGGACATTAAAATACTCTAGCTCTCCCAAGTTTGTGGCAGTGACCTGCTCCCAGTTTTAGTACCTTGAGAAAACCTTCTTTCAACAAAGAAATCATTGAGTAACAAAAGGTCACCAAAATACCTCCAACACCTCCCTCTCTTGCAGGCTTCCACCTTGTCCTGATTGCTGTAACCCCACCGTGGAGAAGATGATAGCCAACAGTCAGCAATAAAGAGGCTTGGACTAGACCAGTCTGGACCAGAGCCTGCCCTACACATCTGGGAGCATGAAATGCCGCCAAGCTCAGCTCAGCCGGGCCAGAAATTCCAGGATTGAGGTCATTGTACTGCAAAGGAGCCATTGTAGTGAAATCAATAGGGACGTTTTAAAATACCCTTACATGACAATTCCAGTGTCAGAACAGAGCAAGTCAAAGAAGGTTGTTCCTCATAACAGGTTAAACTCCTGAGGGTGGAGATAATCTCCCAGCAGGAAGGGAAGAAAGTGCTGTGCTCGCCTGGGCCAAGATGTTTTCACACTCCCCATTGCCAGCTTTAGGCTACAGACACGGCCATTATCAGAGTCATTGTCATTATTATCCTAAAATCTGCTGCCTGACATTCAGGCATCTATCAGGAAAAGACCAAGACCCTATTAGTGCAGGAGAAGAGCCCCCCAGGAGGAGGGGAGGCAACTTGTTCGTAGAGATATTAACGCTCCTGGTGGCTACATTCCTATCAGCCCTGTTAGTTCTAATGTGACATTCATTGGTAAATCTGATTTTACCATCCTTTCCCATCAATCAGTCGAACAAGTCTCCTACCAGTTTTTTGATGTGTTTGTTTGTTTGTTTTTGTTTTGGTTTTTTGGGTGTGTGTGTGTGTGGTTTTTTTTTATTGTCTCACACAATACTTCGCCTCATAGACACACGATCTGCTGGCCCCGAAGGAAGCTGAGCATCAAGCCTTTGTTCCTCTGTGAAAACTATGTGCCCAAAAGGCACCACTGTCAGTGTATCCCGGCTGTATGTGATATCTGACTTCCTGCTCTTAAGCTGCAGTTCAGGAAGTCACCATTTTCCTATTAAACATATTAATGGATTGTGAAAGAATGTCACCCCTTTTCCAAGTGATGCTTCCAAAGAACAAGATGCTTAAATATTAGAAAAATCATTTACCTGGAAGGGAAGCTTCCATTGCAAAAGCACATTAGAGGTTTGAAAATAGTGGTTAGCAAAGCTTGTGTATTTTACTGATATAAAAAAACCAGTCAAGTCCCGTTGAGGTTCTAATTTCTCAAGTTGATTCAGAAATACTTTCCCTGTTTTAGATGGCTGGTCAGAAAAGATACTATCTGACAGGTTCTCATTTGTAATTCTAAGCTAATTCAGTGCTTTACCAGCAACTGCATAAAATACAAAATGAAGTAACAATTACACCGCACTCACACTCCCCTCAACCCTCCATTCTTTTTTTTGAAATTAAATATTTGGTTGTTATAGAATCTTTAAAGATCTGGGTATATAAAAAACCCCAATTAACTTCTTGATATATTGCCAAGTGAATAGAAACAGGTGAAAGCTTGCAACAGTCCTGTGGCTGTTACGGGGAAGAAAAAGGAATCTTTAAATTTGTTGGAGATTTATGTAAAATAATCCAAACTCATGACTGAGTGTGAAGAGTACAGTCTTTAAGGTGATGAATAGTACTAAAAGACCTCTTTACCACTCTGAAGGTAGTTAACTGAGCTGACTGCCTCGAGCATTGACACCTTTACATGACGTGTTTATCAAGGCAAAGGTGGGTTAAATTTGTAAAATATTTGTCCTCCTTCTGCCATACATTAATCCACTAAACAGTGTAATTGTTTAATTTACTTTTTCTCCATACTCTGCAGGTGATTACGAAAAGAGAGCAGTGAAGAGCCTGACGTTCAAGGAAACTAAGTTTTAACTGTCTACTGGCAGGTGGGGAGGTGGGCAGGAGGCTGCTGATTGCCTCCCTCCCATTGCAATAGTTACAATAGCGCCTTAAAAGCTCTTTCTTACAGCCCCCGGGGGACTCCTATGTTTACAGAAACATATAACTGCCCCTGAATCCCTCTGAGGCACTGCCTGAGGAAGGGATCCGCCCCAAGGTAAGAGGAGATGGGCAAGATGTTGGGCTGTATGTGCAGAAGGGTTGAGGGGAGGCAGAGTTGTTGGCTTGGTCTGATCCATGGCCATGCTGAGACCATCACGGTGCCCGGGCCCTCATGGGGCCACCTGGCCACTGCATAAATCAACATGCTGCAGCTGAGGCACCTACAGCAGGTTAAACTTCTGACAGAGTTTCTGACAACTGTAAAAACTCTCCTTTGGCCTTGAGTGTTATAACCATTTATGAGGTTGAACTTTAATTACTCTTTCATGTAGAAATCTTTGATAATGTGTCTTTGAAACCTTGACAAATACGGACCTACACAGCACAGGTCAATACCAATATAGTAACATAGTAGAGCAGCTTCCACAAAAGATGATGCTAAAGTGTATTACCAGCAAGGCTTCCCCCTTCAGCTGGGCACCGTCAGCTCTTTCTTATTACAGAAGGGTTGAGGGAATGTAAAAAACAAACAAGCAAGGGATGCCAGATATCAGTGTGACATAAAGTCTGGAAAGGGTAAGAACCATTATCCCACTGGGGCCCAAGGGAACCATGGCTGTCAGCAGCAGTAGGACAAGAGTGACTGCCATCTGCCATTGCTTTAGAGTCTTCTGTTCATCCTCAGTTCAGGGCTTGGAAATAAATTGATGATATTGAGTACTTAGTGTGAATGTCATGGCATTTCTTGAAAAGTAGCTCTAGCAAATTCATTATCTTTTGCAACATGAATACCATCCAAAGTAGTAATGAAACTGAGAGTGGATAGTTATTAGTTTTGTATTCAATTTACTTGGATATTCATTATTGCTCGGCTTTTCAAAAGGACATTTTTAACAGATGTGCATGAGCATCATAGACACAAATGAATATATATAGGTGTGCATATGTACACACAAATAAAATCAAAAAGTCTGTAATATTCTGTTAAGAATGGTGAATACAGTTGGTAAATACAATGTAGGGGAGGGGGGTATCAATACAACCGTACAGTTATATAAAACAGAACCTCATAATCCACAATACTTCGTTTGGATTTCAACCCACCTAGTATAACTCCATAGTTACCGTGTCAGTTTAATACTTTGTGTCATGGATTATGGAAATAAGTGGGGGGTTTCCTATGACAGTGACTAAAAGCACAGAACTGTATAAACACAATATGCATCATCTTTGACCATCATTATACGTTATACAGAACTGCCGTTTGTTCTAACCCAATGAAATTCTACTGCCGGGAGGATGAGTCCCAAATACTTAGATTGGATAAAAAGTACAGATAAAATTAAAAGATTTTATAATAATTTTTATTTCCTTATCACTGGTAGAACTGGTATGTCTACCAGATGGACACAGTTAAAGAAAAGTGTTCACAGACCAAAAAGTTGCACAGATTTTGTTGGAGGTTTTAAATACTACTAGTCACTTTAATTTTCCTTCTCTTCTGAATTTCCTCAGAATTAAATTATTTTCTCTTATTCAGAAGAACAACTGTCCTCCTTTAGCCCTCCCACAGAACCTTTTTTGTCATAACATCCTGACCAAAACAGCTCCCAGGAGACAAAATCAATCAAAGCCATAAAAGGAGAATGTTTTTGTCATGCCAGGCCCTACTGCTCATATCTTATAGTTACAAAACCATCAGCAACCAAACTGGGTTAGACCATCTGAATAGATCTGGCCAGTTACTCTAACCAAAATCAACAGACTTTTTAAATTTAAATAATTTACAGTTAAAAAAACCCATTATATAGAAACAAACTATGTTAACACCACGGTAACAGTGTCACATGAGCATAGAAACAGAAAATGAGCTTAAAAGCCCTGCATCCAGACACCTTCCCTATGAGGAGTTAATGTCAGAGTGGTTTTCTCTGAGACTTTCTCCTTGCCTGCAAATCTGGCACCCAAATTTTTTTTTGGATGGAAAGAAACTCAAAAAACCCCAAACTACCTGATAGGCAAACTTCCAAAATATAAGGCTGAGGGCACCCTTGTGAAGAGGTCTGGGGGGACAAGTAAAGAACTAACCCAGATGCTTGAGCAAATAATCAAATGTCTCTTTTCCAGGAACTTTCCGTTTTGATGACACATTTTTTCATGCTGAATTTTTTTTGTGTGTGTATTAGATTAACTGTGTGTGGGATCCCTCTAGCTCTGAAACTAAGAGAAAAAAGTCTTAGAAGAAGAGGCATGGGTTAAATTGAAGCCTACTGTGATGAAGTAGAGTGATAAATCTGGTACTATCCATCATCATCATCATGGCTTGGCTTCGCGAACGAAGATTTCGAAGGGCTCTACCCGTGCTTGCTGCAGGCTCACTGATGGCTGAAAAGGCCAATGTGCAACAGACAAGTCCAGTTGCAGAAGGGACAACAGAAAGATTCCCCAGGCGGCAACGACTGGACACGATTCTTTCTGAGTTGTCTTTTCTCCTCGAGAGTGATCTTGTGTGAGTTCTCAAAGGAGGCAGCAGCATTATAGATGGTGACTATCCATACAAGGTACTATCCATACTATCCTTGACCAGAGGTCCAACAAAGCTGAGAGAGAGAGAAACTCACTTTGACTAGTTAACTTCTGGATCAGCCTCCTTACACTCTGTGCAAGCAGAGGCACCCAGCAGGGGACTGTCTCAGCCCCGCTGGCTTCGGAGCCATGGTGTGAAGCCTTCTTTCGCTGCCAGAGTGAGGAAGGAAACTCCCAAGAAGGCAGCTCTGGACACACCAGAAAAGAAAGATCCTGCCCTGAAGGGCAGGAGAGGCACCTGGCAGCTACTGCTCGTGGCTTATGGAGTTGAAAGCCTCCAGTTCATCCAGCGTCCTTCAGCGCTGCCATCTCCAGCATTTGCCGCTCCTGTCTTGCCCACCCCCAGTAACAGCTGGAGCAGATACTGCCAGCCCATGTTCCCTCTCTGCTTAGTAATGGGTTCATCAGTGGGAAACGGCCAATACCTCAGGCTCTGGGGGGAGGTTCAAGAAAAAGAGTAGATTAGCCTCTGGTTATTTCATTGAGGTTTTCACATCTCTGGAAGAAAAAAAAAATTGAAAAACAAATCCACTTTTCATTAAAAGAATCGTTTGAGTCTGTTGGTGAAACTGATACTACAGAAATATACATTCCTGTGTGCTGCCTTGCTGCTCTATAATGGCTCTTGCATTAGGGACTGGGGGCAGGGGAGCGGCTGTTGTCCATTTACTTTAGCAAAGATTGCTATTGAATGAAACCTTTAATGGGGTGTTTATGCTCTCACTCAGCTAAGAGCTCCGAGTTTGCGGCAGAGTAGTCTTTCCCTCCACCTTGACAGCTATTAGAGAATCAATACAGGTAATCCCTCAGCTGACCGTCAGCACCCGCCTCTGTGGGGCTGCCTCTGCCTGTGGGGTCACTTGTGGGAAAGCGAGACTTCTCCGGGGAGGACTTGTCACAATACTTCCCCCACCGCCCTCCCCGGCACCGCTGCACCGGGCCAGCGTCCTCCAAACCACGTGAAGCTCTGCAGCTCCGGAGGGAATGACACTGACTCCACTCAGATTAAGTTAGAGGATGGACTCTACCCTTTTTCTCTAGGGAGCAGGAGCCTCACAGCTTGATTTCATTTCAGGGATTATCTGTGATTTACCCTTTTTGGCCAGTATAATCCAAGAAATCATCCCTTTCCTCTTTCCTTCATCCCCAGTGGATGTTCCCTGCTCCTGCATTTCTGTTAGGGCCCAAGGTGTCTCCTACCAGCTCTGCTGAAGTCCCTGCAGTCAAAGGAGAGACTGCATTTTCTCACTGCTGCTCTGCAGACTGTATTTTACAGGACTGTGTGGCATTCTCACACTACGGCACACAACAGTGCTCTCTACACTACTAAACTGCTGGGCTAGCCAGAGGTTAGCCTTGTGACAAGAGATTAGTCCTGTGAATTTAAGTCTGGTTTACCACTGCTGCAGTGAAGATGACCTGGGATTGCAGGACAGTCCCTACAGCAAGAGCTGTTGCAGAGTGACTGCTGGGGATGGAGATGGAGTAGAGTTGCTCAGGTCCTCCTGTAGGATAGGAAGAGGTGCTGTGATATTCTCCTCTGGTGCTTCACCATACCCCAGTTTGTTAACATCCAACCCCAGGTACCTTGGAGGGACTGGCTTTTCAGAAAAGGCATTCGCTCGTGGAGATTAAGCCTCTTTAAAGTTGGATTCAAACACTATAAATACATGGACAGTTGCTGAAGATCTGAATGTTTTACATGAGGTCCAAAAAGAAGGCAAGAAGAGTGCAAGGACACTGCAAGGTCAGTCTCACACCCCTCCATGTACCCAAGGCCTTGCACTACCTATATAAAGGAGAGACAGAAGGGAGAAGGTGCAAGGCGATGTGTGTGAGGAGAGAAAGGGAAAGGGGTGACAGTGACTGCTGGGGTGAAACAAACACCAGCACTTGCTGGGGTATGTAGGAGAGTGGGGACCCAAGCAATGGCTTTCTTAAAAAGTGGACAGCCAGTGAGGGCTCCCCTGGTGAATGACCTCTCTTGTTTAATGGACGGTTTTGTTTGTAGCATTATCTTTAATTCACTAAGCTCCTTGCTGCTTTTCACCTTTCCTCAGTAGTTAACCACCTCCTTGTTCTCAAGAGTCCCCCAGGGTAACAGCGGGACAGAAGCTGGGGCAGCAGGGGGATGGGTACCAGGTGTCCGAAGAGCAGGGATATGCAAGAAATGCTGGAGGCAGCAGATGTCGGTGTCCAGGCCTTTTGTTCCCTCACACTCGCCAGCCTGAGTTCTGGGACCACCTTTTTGTTTTTGTCTCCCCATTGTCATTCACGCAGGAGGGGCTTCTCAAGAGTTAGCCTCAGAGAGTCTCATCTCTCTCTCTGCACCCCACTGCCCCAAGAAACAGTTGATTGCCCTTATACTCTGGTTTCTATTTAGATCACTTTCTATTAACATTTAAAAAAACCCTGACGGAGTTAATGCAGAGCACTGAAAATCAGCTACTGTCTTACAGGGCCGGTTAGTCCCAGTGACCTGACTTGCCACTCCCCTTGGCAGGACCATTTTTAATTCTTATTAAGAACAGCCAGAATGCACACATCCTTTTGCTTTAGTGAGAATGTGACTCCAGACAGGGATGTCACCCCACAGTCAGTTTAAGGCAAACAGTGAGGAGCACAGGTGCCTATTGCATAGTGTATTATTTTAGCCACCGTCACAGAAAATAACACTTCTATCCTGTATTTGAACGTAACAAGAAATGAAAGAGGTAGATCTAGCACAGCATGCAAAGGCACAGCCCAGTTGCCTGTGAGAACTGTGGGGATATCCTGCTTTCTGCTGATTCAGCTCAGAAATGGCTGCCAGGAGCATGGAGTGCCACAGGAGGCACCTGGCAGCTGGGGCTGCCCAGCAAAAGAATTGAGTCTTTACAGCTGGTCACAAATATTCTCCCTTGAACTTGCAGTGCAGCTTCCCTCCTGCATGCGGCCTTCTGCACCGTGCAGTCATCCTGGGAACCTGCCAGATCAAAAACTGCAATGTGCACACATGCTCCCTCCCTCCCCCTTACCTGTGTGTATAAACATCCGAAATCCCACTGCTGGCTGATATGGCTGGAGCTGCACATTCACCCGGCTGCTGCCAGCATGGCTACAAAAGGGGGAAGTAGTAAATATGCAAATCTTCAGGGGTGAGGGGAAAACCTCAGGGCTGAATGCACACTGGCTACATGTACACTACAGCATTCCCTAGTCTCTCGCAAACCCAGGCTGGCAAGGACAGCAATAGGTTTGCATAGACAATCACTGCATTTTCCTTCCAGGGAACTCAAATCTGCTGTGCTGCTGCCAGCATGGCTACAAAAGGTGCAAGTAGTAAACATGCAAATCCTCGGGGGTGAGGGGAAAACCTCAGGGCTGGATGCACACTGGCTACATGTACACTACAGCATTCCCTAGTCTCTCGTAAACCCAGGCTGGCAAGGACAGCAATAGGTTTGCATAGACAATCACTGCATTTTCCTTACAGGGAACTCAAATCTGCTGTGGGCTGGCAGGCGGCTCAGCTTGCCTTCTCTCCTGTTCCCTGCTGCTTCATTTCTCTCCACCCTGCTGTGAAGTATGCAGAGCCAAGTACCATCCTCACTATCCCAAGCCCCAGCACAGCTGGGACTCGCTATTCAAAAAACAGAGAATGCTGCTATAGGGTAGTTAAATGCTATAGGGTAGTTAAATGCCTTATTTAGTTCTCAATCTGGATCTATCATCTTGCTTGGGCGAAGTGGGAGTGTACTCTATCTAGAACTGAATGGCATCAGCTTTCATGAACTGTTGGGGCACTTAAGGCCCAGTCCATCAAGACACTGGGTGCCTTTGACTTCCAATGCAGTCAGCTGCTACCCAGCAGGACAAGGACTAGAATTCCCACAAGACAGTTTGACTCTGTAATGACTTATGAATGACACAGAAAACACTCTTCATCCATTTGCTATACACAAATACACAACTCCAGTGCATCTGGCAGAAAACAAGCCACAGCCCATCAGTGTACATTATAACCTCCAGTAATTTATTTTCATTCTTTGCACCACTGTAACCATAGTATTAATAATTAGCATCAAAATTTACATATGCAGGTTTAATGTGCAAGACAACCAGTACGATCACACATTCAAGTAAAACCCTTCACAGACTCTTTTACAGGCAACACATCAAATACGTAGAAAGGTGCAAATATTTCAGTACAAGATATTTGGGGTTTCTCAAGAAGAAGAAAACGCACACAAATAAGACTACTACAGATGCACGATTTAAATAAACAACCTTCATTCAGAAGAAACAAGGAAGTTACTTGCATGGGAAGCTAACCATGCATTTTGTAGTACTTTAAAGCCACTCCTAGTCATAACATTTGTCTTTATTAGTTAGTTGATTTCACCAAATCCCGAGTTATTTAAGGTATTGAACCAGCAAAGCCTCCACACACATAATTCACATTTCTGTTGGCTAAGATTCTGTATGCTTGAGGAAAAAGACCTCCTAATGGCAGGCACCTGTAAGAAAGATTGAGTTCCCCTACCTGTTCTTCAGCATGGGTTTATAGACGTAAATACTGAGATAACATTCACTCCTGAGCAGAAAATTGTCTATTTAGAGGTCAGGAGTTCAGCCCTCAATATACACAAAATTCAGCCTGCTCTATTATAGTAATATTTGATATTAAAATAAGCAACAAAAAAAAAAAAAATCAGACTCTGGTTTTCATTCTACCCTAAAACCTACATGTATATGTACAATACAATTGGACTTGCCTGTTTCAGATATTGCCTAGTGCTGGGCCTCAATATTTTACTTATAAGTAAGTGGTTCAATAAATATTTTAAAAATATTTTTACTATGAAAACAATGAGGACAGAGCATATTAAGTACAATAAAACTTACAAAAATTAGTGCAAATCAATATATTTATGGATGCAATATCTGCATGATGTAAGTAAATGTACAGGTATATTTTTTTCAAGTTTTATTCTGTATTTAGAGACACTAAAGTTGGCATAAAATACAAACTTTTCTTTCTTATACTTTATGTGCAAAATCCTTATTAATATGAGCTGATCTAGAATACTTAGAAGAGAATATCATCATCCCAGTAACATCAAACTACCTCTGTTCATCAACCAGCTCCAGCAAGGGCTTCCATTATCTCTCCTGGATGCAACACAGTCCCCACAGACAACAGGGAGCCAGTCCCATATGCATGGCCTCCTGCCAATTGTGCTGGTCACTCGTGATAATAAAAATTTCTACACTAATTACAGCACTCCCTGTACTCAGTGGTCCTTCAGCGCAGGCTTTCTGATAAGCCTCCTAGCTGAGATTTCACATTGACATGGAATGCCATTTTGTTAAGAATTCTTAAAAATTTTGAAAATACATAAGCTTGAACAACTCACTCCTGACTTTATTGTATGGTCAGTGAGGAATGGGGGATGACACCTTCTAGTCCTCCCACAAAGACAAGGCTTTCTTGCGCTCTGGGGGAGGAATTTCACATGAGTTTTATGCTCTGAGAAGCCTTGGCATCACAAATTCTATACTTGCAGACTGCGAGCAGAGGAAGGGAGTGCCACCACAGCAGTCATCCAGTGGAGAGCCAGGAGGAAGCAGAAGAGCTCACCCTTCATATCAGGACTCACCACAAAGACCCATCTGGCCTGGACCAAACAGGTTGAATGACATTCAGAAAGAAGAGCCCACTAGAGTGACTGTACCTGCTTCTGGCCCGTGCTGAGACCACAATTAAATGCCTCTGAGGCCACCTGAGACTGCTTATGATCCACCTTGAGAGCTCACTGATGTTTCTTCATGTTTGGTCCTCTAAACTCTGAGAAGGCAGAGCCAACCTTCACCTCTGCTGGCTGGCATTTCAGGCCTGCACATCTCACCACACTCTCCCTCTGGGCTAACCAGCATCCTCTGGAAGAGTTGATATACACAGTCCTGGAGCTCTCCACGTCCCAGCAGCTGAATGAAGAAATTGAAATACCTCTGTGTTGGTCCAGCGGTCAGTATCTCTGAGGCAGTTCACATTTAAATAGAACATCATTAGAAGACTTACAGGATAAGGGAAAGCAGACCCCATAACTGTGGTCATGTGTCCAAACAAAACAGGTTAAATCAGCTTTGAGAAATGCACTTGATACAAACATCCCTCCCACAAGTTTTGATGTGGACTACACCAGGAAGTCCATAGTCATGGTGCATTAGAGACGCAGAAGCAATCCTCACAGTGATCTTTGTGCACGGAAGGTTTTTGGGAGCTAAAATTCCCTGCTGCCTGTTAAGATTAGGGTATGGGAGGAAAGGACAGGTTGAGTAACTAATGTTCCACTTCACCCCAGTGTGGCATCAGGGTGTAGCCAAAAAACTCCTGTCCCCTGGTCCAGAAACTGGACCTACCCCAAGAGTCACTGCACGGCTGAATGTCACCTCCTGTGGTGTGCACACAACCATGGACAAACAGATACACACAGACTGATACACACATGAGCTGGTCCAGGACATGCACGCAGGGTTCCCGACTAATGAACAGTGTGGATCTTCATGTGGAAGTTGTAATCCTCCTGCTCAGGGAAGTGCTGGCCGCACACTGGGCACGTGCAGCCCTTCTCCTTGCTGTGCGTGCGCCGCACGTGGCTGTCGTGGGCTGCGTGTGAGGCAAAGGCTTTGCCGCAGTGCTTGCACTTGAAGGGCTTCTCCCCTGAGTGCTGGCGGATGTGAGTGCGCAGGATGCTGGATGCTGTGAATGCCTGAAGGGGGAGGGATAAGAAAGAGGATGGAGTTGGAAGTTATTTGTTTTCACATATGTAAACCCCCACCTTCAGCTAACCCAGACTCTACCAGAAGCCATGTGCCCTGAAAATTAAGTCCTGAAATAGCTCACGTCCTCACATAACTGGAAAATAATCCAAAACCCCACAGTAATGAGGAATCAGAAGCCAATAGCTATTGCTATATAGATGTGGCTGAGTCTAGGGAGATGGAGATAGATGAAACTCAGGGAAAGATTTCTGACCAGAGACATCAGTAAATATCTTCTACATGTCAAAGGTAAGAAGTCAATACTGTCCTAATTAGCTTTGCAGCTCCTTAGTGTTTTTGGAAATATAATGCAAGCTTTCCTTTCAGTTTTAGTTTTCTAAGTTAAACCCTTTCACTGGGTTGAGATTCAGCTGCTAAAATTCATCCATGCAGTCCACCATACATCTTTTGCGGGTTCTTTTTCCCTGTTCCATCATTAATTACTCTTCCTTTAGTCAGATCTTCCTGCCAGTTCCCCCACCATTACACACAGACTTGAGTTGCAAAGTGTGCACTTTCCCACTCTGTCATAGACTCCTCCTCCATCTGGGGATAAAACCCTCTCCCCAAATCTTGATCAGGAATGTTGCAAAGTTGACAGTGTTTCCCCCATTTTTTCTTTTCCCAGGACACTTTCACTGTTCGCAGACCACACACAAGAAATCCTCTCTAATAAGTTTTCACAGCAAATGGCAATACACATAAGACCCTGCAGGTATATATCAAAGGGGACAAAATGCATTTGAGGGGCAGAATGGTGATGCTGACCCAATACCATTCCTTTAATTTCACAATGTTGCCCAAATAGTGACTGTTTTGCTTTCACAGCAAAGGAGTTGGGAATGCAAAGCCACCATTAGAGGTAGAAGGGGAAAAGGGGAATCATAATTGTGTAAGACAAGCAGGTGAGGATTCTTTATAACAGCCCCTGGTTTTTCAGCCTCAGAAACAATAGCTACGTCCCAGGATAGTATTTTAACCTGATTCAGTCCACAGCAGTCAAATGAGAACTAGCTGGAGGCTGGTCAAGAGTCGCTAAAGATCTCTTTACAGTGTGACCTGTAGAGCTCTGCCACCTCTTCTGTGATCAGGAGCTAAGGGATGACATTTCATCCTAAACTTTGCCCACAAGTGTTCAGGATATTCAGGAGACAAAAAAATATAATAGCCAAAGAGCATTTTCTAAGGTTTGATACTTCAGCACACTCCAGCTCTGTGTTAGCCTAGCCATTCACAAACAAAACGTCTCTCCCCCAAATCAGGAGCAACTGACTATATGCTGATGATGTTTCTGCATTGCATGGACACTCCACAGCACCTGGAGCCCTACCACTATTCATTCAGCAGTAGCTTGTACATCCATCCCGTCTGCTGGGAGAGCTGTCACTGCTTTCACAGGGAGAGCTCACCTGAATCATCCCTGCTGTGATGGGCAGTAGCAGCCGAGCACATTTTTGATCAGTGCTGTATGGCTCTGTTCATCTTCTTTGCCAAAAGAATCCTGCCT
Source organism: Pachyramphus minor (assembly GCA_013397135.1). NCBI lineage: Eukaryota > Metazoa > Chordata > Aves > Passeriformes > Tyrannidae > Pachyramphus > Pachyramphus minor. The sequence goes on from VYXB01004892.1 coordinate 375,876, forward strand.
GCCCAGCTGCACATTTACAGCCCTGTTATTTCAAGGTAAGCATGCACAAATCCCTATTGTGCAGGTCCAGCTTACAGACCAAATCACTTTACGGCAATCCAGAAGCAGTGTCACTAGTATGAGAAGCTACCTAGCTGATGAAAAAGTCGGATACTGGATCTAGCCATGTGCTTTGGATGGTATTTGAAATGCTCTCAAGCTTTCCTAGACCTTATTTCTGCAGCAGATCACTGAGCTGGGATGAACCACAAATTCCATGTCAGATGGAGACCAGACCTTGTTTCTTCAGTCTTATCCAGCCCTATCACTTTAACTCACAACTGCCCAGAATATATACACTTACCAATTTAAATACAAAGCATTTTGTTGAAAGAAAAGAGAAAAAACAAACGATAACAAGGACAGATGGAGGGTTAGGACTTAGCCTTACCTTGTTGCAGTAGACACATTTGTAGGGGCGCTCCCCAGAGTGAACCCTCATGTGTTTGTTCAGGCTGGAGGACTGAGAAAAGCTCTTCCCACACACAGAGCACTGGAGAGAAAAAAAAAGGGCTGAAGTTAAAGTGAAGCATACAACAGCATAGTTAAAACGAAAAATCAGGTATGTGGATGACGTGCGTGTATTCTTCCATATATTTATATAGATACACACATGTTATGTATTCATGTGTATATAAACACAGTAGTAATTATAAGCAGTAACAATCTGAAATAGCCAGAATTTTAGTATGGTTTTAACAACAGATCTATTAATATATATAAAAAATAATGCAAAAATTTAAAGTCTTTTATTGTTAAGATAAATGTTATTTTTCAGAACATGAACAGACAATATTGTCTTTCAATAATAAAAATCTGAATATTTCTGTAAGATCATCACTTTTAAAAAAACATAAACCAAGCTCCACTTGCTATTTTTTCCTAAAAGACAAACTTACTTAAAAAAAAAGAGAAAAAAAGAATAATCTTAAATTGACCTCTTACAATAATAACCATTGCTTCAGAAATGTGGAGTCAGTCACAGCACTAAGGGGAAAAGAAAAGGGGAAAGGAAAAATGGAAAGCAAAGGAAGGCAAGGAAAAGAGGAATTAAATGGTATTTAACACCTTATATTTAATAAAATGTTTTTCATCTGTTGCTAATTCCATGTAGATATTCTGACACTGTAATAATGCCATTTTAATTGTAAAATATTTTTCTGAAAAAAAAAATCACATTATTGTAGGATGATCTATAAAAAGGTATTTGGAGAATATTTAGGACTGATTTTACTGTGACATCTCAAGCACTTGAATTTGCCCTTCCCAAGCGTTTAGAAAAAGTCTAATTTTCCACTCTCCGTGCTCCTAGAGTAAACCAATGCTAGAGCAAGGTGTTTGGTGGAGATGAGTAAAGGATTTTAAAGATTTCATCAACTGAAAATCTGCTCCACATGGAGTGTAAAACTTTTGACTCCTGTTTGGATCAACAGAAACAAATACAGATGTCAGTTCTAGGACTGTAGGGTGGGGGTGGGGTGTGGGAAACAGACGTTGAGACATCATCATTCCTGATCCTGGACAAGGGAAGCACCTTTAAACACAAATTAGACTCACACTGTTTAAGAAAAGGAGCAACACCCACATGAAAATATCCAAAAAGCCCAGGAGAAAATTTGTTTACTTTTAAACTTACTGACACAGTGGGGTTTGTTTTCCCCATATAAATCCATTAAATGCCTTCAACTAACCTCTGCTGCACAAGACAAGCTTGCACAGGCAGAGCTTCCCTGGAGGGAACTGCCAGGGAAACTGGAGGAGGAGGAATATCATCATCATCTTACCTGGGCCAAAAAAGACTTCTTAATCATGTCCCCCAGAAGAGCTAGTGACTGAGGAGAGACCGGGAGCAGGCTCACCTTGTGAGGTCTGTGCTTTTCGTGAACGTGTAGAATATGGATTCTCAGCCGGTCTCTTTTTTCGAAGGATCGGTCACAAAGGTGACAAGGAAATTTGCGGTCCCCCTGGTCCACGCAGCGAGTGTACTTGAGGTGTTTGTCCCGATAGTACTTGTAGGCAAAAACCTTGCCGCAGCGCTCACACTTGAAGCTCTCCCCGGCTTCTGTACAGCGGAAAGGATTACATCACATGTGCCATTACAACACCACGGCAAAAGGGACTCAGTTCAAATCTGCATCCTTGTCAGAGCTGGGACCCAACGGGGAATTTTAAGTCTCCGGGAGGGTGATAACGGTAAACGGATGCTGGCAATATCATTAACAAACTACATGTCGGGTCTCCGAAGCGTTTGCACAGCTCCTTTCCAAGGGAGGGGAACGAACTAGAGCCCCCAGTCTGCTAAAATTATTGGGTTTAGCTCCTGATTTCAGCAAAGACAGGATTTCATCCTTGTTTCTCTATAAACAGTGAGCCAACGTGTGAAATCTCCCCAGATGGAACCATTGCCAGGTATTTCTTATCAAGCACTGTCCGTAAATTTTACCTCCCATCCCCGAAAGAAAATAATTTTGCACACTTTTTCTATCGTTTTCAATTAAGTATCGAACAAAATAAGACATTTATTTGGTTTTCTTTTGTATTTCAAACCGTTCTCAACCACTGAATTTAGGAACAATACCAGAAAATTTTAAGATGTTTTTACATCCTTTTCTGTCTTTAATAAAAGTAACTTTGGCTTAAGCCTTAAGATGAAACGAACAATTTAGCATTAGTCTCAATTAAACACTTCCAGACAACAGGTACAAAAATTTCCATTTCAAATTTCCATTCCAATTTGCTTCTCTCCCCTTCTGCTGCACCTGGCCAACACATCCCTTCCCTGCTCCAGATCTTTCCGCTTTGGCGCAAATCTGTTTTCTCCACAAGTTTTGCTTTTAAGAATATATTACTTTCAGTACAATACAAGCAGAAGTATCCTACCCCACCCTCCTGGATTAAGTCTATTTGCCACTTCTTTTGCAAGTATTATATTATGGGCACTGTGGCATCGGAATGACTTCAGCCTACTCCATTTACTGAGAGCGTTACTTGCATGAAAAATATCACTTAGTCAGGTGTGCAATACTAACATGAAACAGGACCAAAATAGGAATAACCCCGAAAAGCCCTTCTTCCCAAAATGGCACCCCTGAAAAACGGCACTGCGGGGCCGAGCCAAGCTCAGCCCAGGGCGACCAGATGTTTTACAATCGTCAGACCAACACTTTTAACTCCCCGAGGAACCGCGAACTGGGACCAAGCTGTCGGGGTAGAAAGGGGCGCCTCTTGCTCCACGCTGCCGGCAGCCCTCGGTGCAAGCCACAGGCTCCCCGGCGCCGAGGGGAAGATGCTTCTTTGGGATGGTGGAAGCTGCAGGAAGGGGCGGCCGACGGTCGGCTCCCCGAGAGAGTGGGCAGACCCGGGGGCCCGGGGCTGCGGGGCCACCGCCACCTCGAGCACCCCCGCGGCAGGGCCGGTCACCCCCCCACCGGCTCACTGGCAGGGTCTGGCAAGTTTTTAAAATAAAACACGGGTGGAAAAAGGTGATTACTGTGTTTCTTTACCTCCCTTCATGCGAATTTAATCCCTGCCAGGTACACGTCCGTGGGAACAACGGGCAGTGTCCCCCGAGGGATCGCTGGCAGGCTCACCTTCGGGCTGCTGCGGAGGTTTCTTCCCTTCCGACATGGCCTTCAAGCTGATGGGAATGCCCAGGAACTGCACGTAGCAATCACCGTACCACACCAGCAGCTCCTGATTAGGGAAAATTTCCTTGCAAGTCTCGTAGAAGATTTCTCCCTGGCACTGGATAGCCGTCAAATTCTGCTCCTCGGGGAACCTGGCACAGTTCACCAGAGACATCCAGTTGCCAGCGGTGCCCTTCCCGTCTATGAAGTGGCTCAAGCGACCGTATTCAAAGATCTGCAGAGGAGAGAGAACAAAATCAGGTGTGACCAACCCTTCCCGCACGGTTCCCTCTACCAGTCCTACCACCCACTCTAGGTCGAACCCCTCTTGCAGGCTACGGGAGAGGGGCTGCCGAAAGCCTCGCCTCGACCCCGCGCTGGGGGTGCGGGGTGAGCCCAGCAGTGCCTCCGCTACCTCCCACATCAGCGAGTTGTCGTCGTAAGTCTTGATCTCGCTGGTGTTGACCACTTTGCCTTGGAAAGGGCCGAAGCGGACTCCTTTGGGGATGGGGTCCGTGCAGAAGACTCCGAGGTGCGACACATCCCCGTAGGCCACCCGCAGCACCGAGAGCCCTGCGGGGGACAGGGTGCTGAGAGCTGCGCGGACGGCGCAACGCGGACGCGGGCGGTCCCGGGCCCTACCTTCGGGTAACTGCAGCGAGTCCCGGTCGAGCAGCGGGGCGGAGGAGTCCACAGCGCCTGCAGAAAAAGGACGCTTTCTTCAACCCGGCATCGACCCTGAAGGAGTGGGTCCTGCCTCCCCGACAGAAACCGCATCTCTACCCGGCTTCTTCAGAGTTTGGGCTCAAGAAACAACCAAGAAAACTACGGGGGAAGGAAGTCCAACGTGCCCCCGGCGATGGCTCTTGAGCCTGGCTGTCCCGGGATAGCCTGCACCCCCTATGGGGGCCGACCCGAACCCCCTCGCACACCCGGCTGCAAGGAGAGCCCTGCCCCGGTGCCACCCTCTGTCCCTTCCGCCGCCGTCGAAGACCCCGTTACCCGAGCTGGCGGGGGTCACCCGGAGCCCCGAGATGGCGTGGAGGTTCCCGGTCGGCTGGCTGCTCCGGAGCGCCCCGTACAGCACCGCGTTGAGCTCCTCCTCGGTGAAGTGGTACCTGTAGCTCTGCCCCGCCGACCCCTCTGCCCCCGGGCTGCGGGCAGTCCTGTACGGGGGGCTCGGATAGGGCGGCGAGGGCGATCCCAAGGCACCAGTCCCGCGGGCCGAGCCCTCGCTGGGAGGGAAAGGAACCGGCAGCTTGGTGTAGAGGGGCAAGGGGAGGCTGGAGAAAGGCTCGGCGGGCAGGGAAGGCGGTTGGGTCAGGAAAGCGGGGACCCTGCTGAAGGTGAAGGAGGGCAGAGGAGGCGGTGGGGAGGGAACCAACCTGCCCAAGGGTTTCAGGGGCTGGAAAAAGTCGGGGGCCGCCTCAAAGTACTGGGCGGGAGGGAGGAAAGAGGGGTAGAAGGAGGGGAGGCTAGGGCTTATCCCGAGCGCGTCTCCGCCGTCTCCGGGGACTGACTCGCCGGACAGGGACAGAGCCATATCAGGACGAGCCGTCTGGGAAGGAAAAGCGGGACCTGTCGGAAAGCGGAGGGGCTGGGGTGCTGCCGGCGCGGGGTCCCGCTGCGGGGCAGGGGCGGGACGGAGTCGCGGGAGCCGCTGCTCTGTGCCCTCCGCCACCAGGCGCCGTCGGGACGAGCGGGCCGACGGCTGCCGGCCCCCTGCGGCTATATCGGCCTGGGTAGCGGGGTGGGGGGGGCAGGCGGGGGCGGCCCCCCTGGGGGTCTCACAGCCCCGGAGGCGGGCAGGGGTGCCCCTTCCCCGGGGCGGAGCCCCAGTTACTCACGAAAAGGCCGGGCCGCCCCTCTCCACGTCGGGGTCGGAGGGGGCGGCGAAGGGGGGAGTCCAATCTCCCGTACCTTCCCTGCCGGCGGCTCTGCCTTCCGCCTCGACGAGCCCCGGCCGAGGCCGCGGTGCGGGACTGATGCTCCCAGAGGATGACCACATGCTGCCGGAGGCGAGGGTTCTGCGGGCAGGACCCACGGCCCCCACACAGTGTCTCGGCGGNTTCCATGACCAGGCCTATGCTAGGGCCTGCCCAGAATAGGACCAGGGAAAGACATCTGGCCCCAGACTGCTGCAAAAGTGTTGGGTGATCCCCTTCTGCAGGCTTTCATCCTGTTTTTTATGGTGTTTCTCCTTGCAGGTGGCTCCATGGCATGATTGCTATGAAAGGGGGACTTGGCTGAAGGATCACAGGGGCCCAAGCGTGCTCTTTGTCATTGCAGCATGTCATCCCTGCTGGTGCAGGGAAATCAGAAATCTTTAGTCCAGGACAAAATCCCATACAGCATGGGTTACTGCAGAGCTCCCTCTTGAGTAAGTCATTCCAGCCTGGAACAGGTTTCCTTTGAAACCTTTTTTCTTTTGGTCTCAGTGAAGTGCTCTGAAATAGAGAGTTTGAGAAAGAATCACTGTCTGCCCCAGGTGAATGAGGGTGTTCAGTCCACACTCCCTCAATTCCTGTAATTCCTACCTACCAGAAGTTTTGATTTGCAACCTCCCCTTATTATTTTTTTTTCCCACTCAGGACATAAACACTAAAACAGCAAACACAAACACACACTATTGAGAGAGACCCAGAACTGATCCAGGCTTCCTCAGCTTCCAGGACCCCTTCCATAGCCAACCCAGCACATCTCTGTACCCAAAGTTGAGTAGGAACATTTATGTATTTTGCATTAAATGTATTGGGCTAATTCTCTTATCTACAACCTCATTCTCCATCCTAACCTCTGTTGTAAGACAAAAGTACTGAATACACCAGGGAAGCTAATTGGCACAGGAGTCTTAGGGAGAAGGTAGGAAGGCAGCTTTCAGAAACTTGCTTAAGGTAGTACCTTAGCTTAAATGGCCTGCTTTTTTGTTGTCTTGGTGTTTTTTTTAAATTTTAAATTTTCTCTGTGTTGTTCCAAAACTCTGTTATTTGTAAGACAGCATTGATATTGTAGAGCTTTAGGAAACGGTTCCAGGCAGGCAGTTTAACATGCCTTTATTGATGCAACAGCAGCATAAAACTAGTACCATCATTAAGCTGGTTTCCAGGAATAAATTCTTTGAGCTCTGATTGCACAGAAAAGTTTGAGTTACATTTAGAATTAAAGTGTTGCCAGATAATCTAGGCTGTGTCCAGGTATCAGAGGACGGGAAGAGGGAAAGGGACTTGTGGAGAAGACATGGTCACATTGGAGATTCATGAGAAATGAATACAAATGCAACATAAAATTTTTAAATTCTCCTCATTAGTTAATTGTAGAGATGCCCAGAAATAAAATGTTTCCTTTTTCTGATGACACAGAGCCCAGGAGAGGAAAAGGGCTTGAGGCACTCTTGTCACTATACTGCAGATAAATCTTTAGAAGCTTTAACATCCCCATAGAGGTTAAAGGCATTTATTGCATTAAAAAAGTCCCAACTGTGGGGAGACGTGGGGGACGCAGAAGTGCAGCCGCTTAGAGGCACCCCCAGCAGTCTGGTCAGCCCTGTGGACCCCTCCTCTGTTTTTATGTGTTACAAAGAAATCAGAGCAGTCTATTAGCATCCCTTCCCTGCTGCAGGACTTTAGAGTGTATTCGTTCTGTGCAGTGATGTGGGGGTGCAAGCACCAAGGGACATCCCTGCAGGCTGCTTGCATAGCATTCAATTGCCTAAGTGACCTAAGTGTTGTCTCCTTGGATTGATCCAGATGTCTTGATCCAAAAAATTGCATCCCAAACTCTCCTATCCTCCTCTCAGTTTGGACGCAAGCTCTTCATCATCACTCTTACGCCCACTCTACATCTCCCTCACTCCAGGCTTAAACTGGTCTGCCTCCTGCACATTCCCAAATACACAGATTACACCTACAAGCAGCCCCTTCATCCTCTGAAGACCACAGCAGCCCCTGATGCCCAGCTTCCCATGTGTGGGCTCCCTGTGCCCCAGCACTTATACTGACAACAAGCTGCAGCATGGACATGGGAATCCCAGCAATGGCACCAGATGCTGCCATGGAAATAACCTGATTTGCAGTTTAGATCAGGTCAGAGCAGAAACGGTTTATTGCTATGGCTATAGGAGAGCACAGGGAGCAGAAGGGCAACTGGCTCTGCTGATGGACTATTAAAAAAATGGGAAAACACATTAAAGTGCTTCAACCTGTCTCTTCCAGTACTAGTTGTATCTTTAGGTACGTCAGCATTTTAATGATGCTACAATTAATTCTGCGACTTCACTAAAGCAATCCATTGCTTTCACCCCATTCCAAATACACTAAGAATAGACAGCTAACTGAAAAATACTGCATAAGAAAAGTTTGGGGAAGTCATTGTAAAATTTGCAGCAAACCAATCCTGTCATAGAGATGCAATCCTTTTCTCTTTGCTGGGGCAGGCCACTGGGCGGGCATATGAGCAAGGACAGGAATATCTGTTGTTCTCATCTCTCAAAGAAACTTTGTCCACAGTTTGTAGGGAGCTGAATAAATTACTCCAGTCAGGATCCCTGTGGGTCTTTCCGGCATCTTGAGTAGGTGTACTATGAAGTGATAAAGTGAAGCACAGCCTGAAACTTCGATACATTTTTCAAGCAATAGAAGAGTTATCCTACTTTTCCTCCGCTATCTTCTCAGGAACATCTCCTAGGGAGGAATTCCTCAGCACACCACAGAGGTTGGAGCAGCTTCATTGATTTCCTTCTACGACAAGTTAATCTAGTTAATCTAGTAAAGCCAGTAGATGTAATAATTTTGGACTTCAGCAAAGCTTTTGATACTGTTACTCACAAAATGTCCAGCATACAGCTGAAAACTGTGTTATGGGATGGATGAGCAATTGGCTCACAGGTTGGGCACATGGAGTTGCAGTGAATGAGTTAACTTCAGGCTGGTGTTTACTACTGGGGTTCCACAGGGCTCCATTCTTGGCTCAGTGCTCTTCAATATCTTCAGTAATGACCTGGATTCACGACTAGAAGGAATATAAGTAAATCTCCTGATGACACTAAATTGGGAGGACGCTTTGACTTCCTCAAAGGGAGGGAGGCCCTGCAGAGAGACCTCAACAAGTTAGAGAGATGGGCAATCACCAACTGTATAAAGTTTAACAAGGGCAAGTGCTGGATTCCACACCTGGGATGGGACAACCTTGGTTCTGTGTATAGACCAGGGAATGAGAAACTGGAAAGCTGCTGCAGAAAGGGACCTGGGGGTCCTGGTCAATGGCAAGTTGAATATGAGTCAGCAGTGCCCTGGCAGCCAGGAGGGCCAACCATGTCCCAGGATGCATTAAGCACAGCATCATCAGCCGGTCAAAGGAGGTGGTTGTTCTACTCTACTCTGCACTGGTGCAGCTTCACCTTGAGTACTGTGTGCATTTTTGGGCATCACAATACAAAAAAGACATTACGCTATTAGAGAGTGTCCAAATGAGGGCCGTGAGGATGGTGAAGGGTTTGGAGGAGAAGCCTTATGAGGAGTGACTAAGGCAACTTGGTTTGTTCAGCCCAGAGGAGACTGAAGGGAGAACTGATTGCAGTCTTCAATATCCTTGTGAAGCGAAGTGGAGGGACAGGTGTTGGATCTCTTCACTCTCGTGATCAGTGACAGGACTTGAGGAAATGTCATGAAGCTGAGTCAGGGGAGGTTTAGGTTAGGTATCAGGGAAAGGCTTTTCACTCAAAGGGTGATTGAGCACTGAAACAGGCTCCCCAGGGAAGTGATCACATCACCAAGCCTGTCCAAGTTCAAGAAGTGTTTGGACAATGCTCTCATGCACATGGTGTGATTCTTGAGGTGTCCTGTGCAGGGCCAGGAGTTGGACTCGATGATCCTGATGGATCACTTCCAAGTCAGAATATTCAATGATTCTATGATTCACCTCCCCAGCCTTTGTGGTGTATCAGTTTCTCCAGTCTTCGTCACCTTCTTCATTCTTAAATATGTCAGTGGGTGGAGGTTGAGTAATTCAGAGCATATTCAGTATGCATTGAACCATTTAAAGCAAAGTTCCTGCTGCCCCAGTGAATGAATTTGACCTCTGGCTCTCTGGTAGAAGGAGGGTCTGAATGCTATCTCAGCTCCATCTCCTCCACAGAGCCCCCTTTCAGTGTGGAATGTTGCTGCTGCCTTTAGTGCCCAACTTCAGGGGAGGTGAAGGGAACACATTGGATGGCACTGAAACTGTCACATGGCCTGTCCCCTGTGCCCAAACTACTGTTGTTCTTTAAGCCAGAATCTTTTAATGATCCCCAGAAGGATTCCAGCTCCTCAGGGGTGGAGAAGTGACAAAAAAATAGGCATCCTATTTGTGCTGGTTTTGGCCAGGGTAGAGTTTCTACTGAACAGGGTTCTACAGGGTTGATAATATAGTGATGTTTTTGTTATTGCTGAGAAGTGCTTATACAGGGCCAAGGCCTTTTCTGCTTTTCTCACTGCCATGCTGGCAAGGAAGTTGGGGGTGCATGGGAGGTTGGGAGGAGACACAGCCTGGACAGGTGACCCAAACTGACCAAAGGGATGTTCCATACCATATAACATCATGCTCACTATATAAAATGGAAGGAAAAATTAGGAAGAGGGGAACACTTGGAGTGATGGCATTTGTCTTCCCAAGTAAGTGCTACTTGGGGTCCTGCTCTCATGGAGATGGCTGAACTGAATTCACTTGCCTTCCCATGGGCAGCGTGAATTAATTCTGTGGTTTTTTGTTGCTTGTGTGGCAGCTTTTGCTTTCCCTAATAAACTGTCTTTATCTCAACTCAGGGGTTTTCTAGCTTTTACCCTTCCAATTCTCTCCCCAGTCCTGCTGGTGAGACCCTCAACAGCAGTCACTTTTGGTACCCAAATAAGACATAAACACAGCTGAATCCTCACCTCTTCTCTAACTGGTAGAGGTCTATGTTCGCTGGTGAAAGCACACCCTGCCATGCTCTCTAGGTTCACAAGCACACACAGATTCATGAATGCCCAGGATACGGGCACAGCCCTTCTGCCTGCCCAGTAGCCCTGCCCACATCCCAGCCCTCACACCCACTCCTTGACTTGCTGGCTGGTGCAGCTGGATGCATCAAACACGAGCACTCACACACTCATCCCTACATGTTCTGGTCATAGTCCGCTGTACAATTACCAGATTTCACCCTTTCAGGCAGATGGTAAGTCACATTCTGTTTCAGCCACCATCAAACGTTTCTCTAACTGTCCTTTAAGATCCTCTACTTGATCCTTGATTTTTTTTTCCCCTGAGAGGCTCTCAAACTTCTAGTTTGGGATTCTGTTTTTCTTCAGAAAGAAGGTGGCCTCCGTGTACCAACTGAAAAATACAACCCACTGAAATTGGGGTGTCTTAGGTCCTCGGGACTCCAGGGTGCTCCTTAAGCTTAAATCCTTCAACGGAATCAAGTGTGCTTTTTTCACCCCCATGGTAAGTAGCCAAAATGAGAGACTGAAGGGAAGAAGACAAAGATACATGAGTGGTCACTCCTGGTTACAACATCTAGCTTAAGCCCACCATGCTGGCTGAGGTTGGAGTCATTAGCAGCACTAAGGCGGCTTAGACTGGAACCTGAGTCTTTTTAACTGCTGGTGTGGTTTCTTTTGCACTTGAGAGATGTCCCAAGAGCCTGTCCTGAAGCAGCACAGACCTCAGTCCCTAGCTCTGAAGGACCACCATTCATACAGGTTCATTCACACCGTAATTCCACTTCCACATCCTCTCCTAAGGACTTCATCAATTTGTGATTTTCTTCCCTCTTTTAGCCAGTTAAAGAGTAGGAACTTGGTGGGATTCTGGACCGACCTGTATTAAAAGCTGGGATTCAGCAGCCCTCACACACTGCTGGAGCCTACAAATAACCCTCAGCTTAAGTTCCAGAAGGGATTTCAAAAAGGTAAGATGATGCAAGTGATATACACACATATGCCCAAGGCTGACAGAACCACTCAGGGCTGCCCTGTGTTCTGCTTTCTTCAGTACAAGAACTAATTTATCATGAAGGTCTCACTGTGATTACTGTTTCAGGGGATGGGGTGTGAGTTTGGTCAAGAGGCCATCAAGTACTTGGCATCTCTACCTCTGCAGATCATAGTCCAAGAACCAAGGCAGAGGGCAGATACCACTGGCTGCTCTATTCCCTTGCCATGGCCTGAGCCCAAGCACAGCATGACAAGCAGCCCTCCTTTTATACTGGGAACGACACATGGAGAGCCATTAGCAGTGAGAAACAAGCTGGGGAATAATTCAAAATCTCCAGACATCCCTGTTCCATCTCTGTGAAAAGTTTAGTCTGCAAGACTCAATGTGCAGCTCACCATGAAAAGGACCTTCAAAAGGCAGCATCACTTTTTGGTCTCTTTTGCTATGATGTCAGGTCCTTATGTCATATGCACTGGTCTCTGTCAACAAAGCCTGATCCAGGAAGGAAAAGGCAGTACTTCTCTTTCATAAAGTTAGTTACATCAGAGGTCATAATTAGCTTGTCATATTTTGATGCCAAGAGTCTTAGCTAAAACTGCTGTATCTTCTTTTTAATACTAATAAATTATAATAATGTCTAAAGGAAAGGTTCTGATTGGAAACATTTTCCCTCTTATTAGACATGTTTTCTCTACTTCTGACCTCACATTGGGAAGAATCATCCTCCTCCTCTGCTTTCTTTAAAGTGGCATTATTTTCCTCATATCCAAAGACTACCATAATTTTGCTGAAGCCAAGAGAATTGCAGGATAACTCTTGTTTTGGTAGGAATGGTGAAATGTTATCAGTATTTGAAGGTCTTTAGAATAACTTTAGGTTCTAAAATTTTTTATGTAAATACCTTTTCTGCCTCATCCATTTCCCAGAGACAGCATAAGGTCATTCTAATCACCAATCCTTGTCGTGACTTGTTTTTGTTTTTCTTTAATTGACCAATCAAACATTTTCAACTGTCTTAAGTTCACCATTTGGCATAGCAAGAACAAGATCATAACTCTACTAAGCCCCACTTTACATCATTTGAGGTCTGCCTCTGCTGACACTGTCGTGAAAGACGCCCATTTCATCCTGACAGATATAAAAAAGTACTCATAATGAACTGTTCTCACATTAAACCATGACATAAACATTTTCAGTTAATACAGCACTATAAAGACGAAAGGATTTGCAAGTAACAACTAGCTGGAATATAAAAAAGCCTGGTGCCTTTTTAGAACGTACCAATCTATCTACCCCCTTCAGTGCTTTAGTGCTACATCTTATACCCTTCTATGAACAAATAAAGACACAACAGAAACACTTTGAAATCTCTAAAGCCATGTAAAACCCGAAGGCATTAAAATTTATTAAATGATGCAATAACAACAGAATTCTTTATTTACAATAGCATTATTTAACATCAAATAAGCAAATAGCATCAGCAAAGCAATATTAACTTGCATAAATGTATTTAAAATTTCTCTGAATATATCTACCTTTGCATAAACTGCTAACACTAGAAATACAAACATCAATGCAGGTGAACAAAGTGATGTTCAGAGTCAACTCCATTTTGAAAATAAATCACAACCTGAAACACTGTAAGCTTTCTCCTGAAGAACCATAGTTTATATATTGCTTAATTTTACCCTTGTATAATCTTTTCATATACACACATCTCAGATGCAACTTCATGATGAACTGTACAAATAAAACCCACAAATGACATAAAGGGAAAAAAATTAAATGACAGTAAATGTTTGAAGTAATGTGTCCATCATCTCTATTGAACAACATAAAGATTAAGTGATGATGCACTTATTCCAAAATTGTACACAATTCACTATACAAATATAATACATCAGACAGCTATGTAGGAATATACAAGACTTAAAAACAGATCTAAGGCATTATGCTAGATTTTAGCATTTTGAGGTTCTTGCACATAGCTTTTACCTGTAGTAAGAAACTTAAAAGATTTTGTTTTAGTCTACAAAGAAACACCAGGGAGAAAATTCTAATTAAAATCAAAGCCACTACAGTAAATTTTCTTTTGTGCAGAGAATGCTTTTGCTCTTAGGCAGCATACTACCATACAAATACTAGAAAACTTTTAAATTCACACCAACAATTAATGGCTTAAGTTGCATTTCAAAACTGATTGTGTATCTTTGGGTTCTGCAAGTGGAGCTGTGCCACCCATTTAATCTGTTAAGCCCATATGAATTTCGCTTTTAAACAAAGATTAAAAAATGTATTGTATAAACTGCAAAAACATTGCTTTTAATTAATACAGGCCCAAAGGGATACCGGTGTGGGACAATATTTTAAGGATTGAGTACAAATTAATTCCTTGTAGCAAAACAGCTCACTTCACTTTTTAAACTTACCACATTACATGAACACTTAAACAGGTCGTACGACCATGTATATATGCTTATTTTTCACATTATGCGCCTTTCACATTTAGTAATGTAAGTAGAACACTGATTAATTGTTCTGTTAAACGAAACCCAAGTACTTTCTCCAACAAATTTACTGTATACAGGATGAAAAATACTGATAATGAAGGGAATTGATTTGGCTTTTTTGTTTCTATAGTGATCAATATGATCAGAAGATTTCTTCACTCACTTTTCTCTTTCATTACTTAGAAGACGACAAAAGTCACAATGAACCCAAATGGAGCCAAAGTGATAGGTACAATCTCCTTTTTTTCAACATGGCAATGGATGATGAAGTATCATAATCACTACAGATAAGTGTTTGCAGGTCTGTTGTGAAACTGGACAAATTTAAACTATTTTGTCCACTGTGAAAAAGAATAATCTATCTGCAGAGGTTACAGTTAAGAACTGAAAAAGAATGGAATAGAAAAAAATTTATTTTAGAACTCATTTACACTTAGTGGTGCATGAAGTTAATTTCTTCAAATGTATACACTTCTTATATAAATATTTTTTTTTTGTCAGATATATAAGGGCAGTTTAACACCCATGTTGTAGTAAGGAGGCTGTGGAGTTTAGGGCTGATGGTTTACATCCGTTTCCCATCAGCAGGTCAGAGGATGGCTCAGCTGACTAAATATTCTGTTAGAGTTTGGAAACAGAACAGTGACAGCTGAAAAAATGTTGTTTCTCCAGAATGGTGACACTGCCCTCCTTAGGGACAAACGCAGAAACAGCCTTTATCATATTTTCTTCAAATTTAAAATAAAATAGCTGCTATTTTATTTGAACTCCCACCTGAATACCAGAACAAATTAAATGGCAACAGAACAAACCTTTCATTCCCAGAAGGCAAGGCCGATGAGATATTATAAAACACATTGCATTTTACATTACATCAAAAAATTTGTGTTCAGGTTAGAAAGTCTGTGGATTAGTGTCCTGGTTCCGGCCAGGAATTTTTGCAGTAGCCAGGAGAGGGCATGGCTAGGACCCTATACCACCTCATGTCATTGCCGGGGCGAGGGAAGGGAGTCCCTTCCAGGGAGAAGGGCTCTCTTCTGGGTCAGCGTAGTGTGGTGGAGGGAGCAGTTTGTCCCTGTGAAAAGTTCGCCTCTTTCTTGTACCCTCTGTCATTAGTACTGTTGCTGTTACTGTTTCTTATCTCGTTGCTGTTTCCAGTAAATTGTTCTTATCTTAACCCATGATCTTTACACTTTGTGCCTCCAATTCTCCTCACCAGCCCGCCACAGAGGAGGGGGAGCTATTGAGCATGGCTTGGAGAGTCTCAGTGGGAGCACTAAACTGGGAAGTACCATTCCTAAACCATGACAATTAGGAGTCAGCAGAAAGCAAGCAGAGGTCAAATCCATCAATTTCTTAATATTTCAAGTCCTCAGAAACTGATGTCGGTATAGGAAAAGATTATTCCAACCACAGTGGGCAAGGAAAAAAACCAACATGCCTTAACAGTGGCCTGCTTAGTAACAGTTTTTCTAAGATTTGTTATGAAAGGATATAAACGTACAAAAATCAAGAATTGGTTCCTACAGTGGCTGCATATAATATAGGTTAGTTAAATGATATTATGAGCAGAATCACAAGGTTTAGAAAATAAGAAGTCTCAAGCCTACAAATTAGGTCTAATCAAGGCATTGTGATTCTTTACAAAACACTTTTCCAGGAGACACACACGGCTAAGAAGATATCTAATTTAATACTGAAGTACCTCATTTGGAATCAACTTCACAACATGTATATCTCACAAAAATTATACAAGTAAAACACTTAAGTTTTCAACTTAAATTATTGCTTGTTTACATATAAACTGGATTTTATGTACCTTAAAAAACGTCCTCGTAGTTCACACTGCTTTAAAATAATCAGAAACACACGATAGTGGTGAAGTCTGTAGTGATATCTGCTATAGGTATTACAGAAATTGTTATTTTCCCAGCTAAGGGGATGGGAACCAGAAATTATCATGCTTTAAAGCAGGTATCTTAGATATTATGCACCAAGTCTGCCACTACCATAATCAGTACATGCATTACCATTGAACTTTGCTGTTCAGCATCCAGTAACTGGTTGTCCAGATTGCTGGAAACACACCTAGGGAAATAACGGAGTAATCTGTTCTTTTATTCTATTAGAAAGAAGAGGAAGAAGTCAGAGGTCAGGAGAGCCAGGTTCAAAAAAAAAAATAATCAGGATTTGCTGATTGTTAGGAATTTAATTAAATGAAAATGTAACCCACTTGTATGTTTGAATTCATTACTTGTATTATAAACACTACCACAAAACCCAATCAAAACGCCCCTTATAAACAGCCCTCTCACAGGGTAATTTTCATGTGTTTTACAACTTTAATCCCATTCAAAATTGGTCTGTATAGTTTTCTGCATCAGTTGATCTTCTCTGACTTGCTTGTCAGTGGAACACACTCATTGGAGGTCTCTGTATGTACCAAACGTTGCTTCTATGCCCTCTTCCATGTCTCCTCTCCGCCCCAAAATGCAGGCCTTAGTCTAAAACATCAGTTTTCAGACAGAACTGAATCCTTTGCACCAGACTGAGTAAGCCAGGGAAAACAAAGCAAAAAAAAACCCCCAAGGTCTAGAACTAAACAGAAACAGAACAAGAGCATGGTCGTTTTTTCCTTAAATACATACATTTAAATACATTCAATCTGACATGGTTTATGAAAATTGCCTGTCAACATTTACTTTGCAGGAGAGATCTAAGTTGCACTAAGGTGAATGCAGTGAACAGACTGAGCAACTGTCTGTACGCTAGCTTCAGACTGTCAAAGAAGAGGCTGCTCCTCGGCAATGACCCCCCGGCTCCCCTCGGGAAGGCAGGGCTGAGTCCTGTTGGCGGCAGGGAGCCGCTGCCGGTGCTGGCAGCTCAGCTGGGACACGACAAACAGACGCAGCTCTTCGAACTGGTAAGGATTTGGGGCCACAAGCCCAGTCAGCTGAAGAAAGGAGCAACCAAACCACCCTCAGGGTCAGCAATATTTCTGAAAAAGAAAAGAAGGGAAAAAAAAAAAAAAAGGGAAAAAGAGAAATGGGGGAAAAAACAAATTAATTCTTCCTGCTCAGATGGTGAAGATGGATAGGTCAATGAGATCTGAGATGCTGGAGTGCAACACCCACTGTCAACCATACTTTAAAGTGTAATACTTTAAACCTGAAATTTAATTGGAATTTATAAAGCTAAACTATCCTTTGTGTACACAGATACAACTGACCTGCTATTTAATTCCAGTGATATCAGTAGCGATTTAATTTCACTGCATTCTTAGGTCCTTAAGTCATTCCAATTATCATGGATATTATAACAACTCAGGATCATGTCCCTCTTGTAAACTCCAACTAAAGGCATGGCAATAGGCTTTAAGAGAAGTCTCGTTCTTGGAATATGTGCAAAATCTCTACGTGTTACTACGGCATCACCCTCAAAGGAAACAATGGCCTTGGTTTACTTTTCCTTCTAAGATGCATAATAAAAAAAAAAGGGAATAAAAAAGTAAAAAAGCTTCAGCTATTGATCCCTAGAGATGTTCTTTACCTCATACTTGATACCCTTGCAAGGGTATTATTATCTTTACACAAATACAGTACAAACTGGTTACAGCTGAGTTGATTATCTTGTACATTCTTATTTTAAAAACCCCTGAAGATGTGGTTTTCACAGTTGTTTTAACACTGTCCCTTCCAATGGCTGCAATCTGTGCCTCTCTGCCTTCCTTCCTTTGCAAACGCCTGCTCCCATGGGGTGCTGTGGTCAGTCAGGTCAGAGAGTCAATCCAGCCAAAACCCATTTTCCTCCTCCCTGGGGTTGTTTTTCACTTGTATCCTGTGACACTGTGCTTGCAGCCTCCTGCCATGCATGAGGAAGGCCCCGACTGCTCAGGGACAGTGCTGGTGATAGGCAGCTTTATCACTGGTCCATGTACATGCTGCTAGGCTGCCTTCTGGAAGCTGCCTACACCATGCTTTTGACTTCACCACATTTTCCTCTGCATTCACACAAGGCCTAGAAATGTATCTTTATTGACAAAGCCATTGTCACGAACTGTCCCACAATTCAGGAAAGCAAAGTCCTATGTTTTGTACATCCACTATTCCCAGGTGCAGCTGGAGCTATTTAGGGCAACCAGCTATAGGCAGCAGAGTGAGTCTTAATCCTGGCTCCTCCTTTCTTTATCACAGCACAAAGACACAGCACTCACATCCCTCATGGCCTGACTAATATGGACAAGCTAAACTTTGACTCCTCTTTCAAATATGCTGAGATGCATCTCAGGGACCCTGTTTTGTGGTTTTTGAAGATAAAGTGGGAAACAAAAATGAAAATCCAAAGATGTCCTTATATTTGAGGAGGACATTTAGCAAACAGTATCTCTAGAAAGATGCTAAATAAACACTTCCACTGTGCCAGCAACTTGGAAAAAAGTTATGCACTCCAAAAATTGCACATTGATTCTCTTCTCAGTTTTCTAATTACACAGCTTGAACTTTCTTAAGAAAAAGATACACAGGAGTAGTTTTTAGCTCAGTCGCAAGAAAAAAATAGCTATTTAACCTCTATTACAGTTCAAAGTTTAGTAAAAGGTATTTATAGTGTATATAAATCATGTACATTTTCATTGACAGTCAGAGGTACATTCGTAGAAAAAAAAGTAAAATCTCAGAGTGCAGTCCAATGCACCGTTACTAAATAATTCAAGGTTTTAAGAAGTTTCTTTTCTTCAGGTGAGACAAAACTGCTGTCATGTGTGGCTACTCTCATGGCACTGACTCCATCGTTTTAACTTTGCACCCCAAAGATTCTCTGCCTAAAGTAATGCCACTTATTTCTTTCCACCTGCACCGTGAATTCTCTTCATCCTTTCTTGTACCCTTTCTGTCACATCCGCTCTATTTTCCTTCTCCCTTCAACTACTATTTAAAATCTACCTCCTCCTTTAGTCTCCTTCTGCCTCAACAGCCTTATTCTCTTTCTTTCCTCAGTGGTACCTAGTATTTTCTTCTCTGACAGTTGGGCTTCTTTTAGCACATGAAATTTAACTTGTTAAAGGATGCACTAAGTAGGAGACCTTGTATCAGCCCCCCACTAGCTGAAGGGGCCCTACAAGAGACATGGAGAGGGACTTTTTACAGTGCTACGTAGTCACAGGACAAGGGCAAATGGCTTTCAACCAAAAGTATGTTTAGATTACATATTAGGAAGAAATTCTTTACTGTGAGGGCAGTGAGACACTAGAACAGGTTGCCCAGAGAAGTTGTGGATGCCCCATCCCTGGGAGTGTTCAGTGTTGGATGGGGCTCTGAGCAACCTGGTCTAATGGGAAGTGTCCCTGGCTATGGCAGGAGGTTGGAACTGGGGACCTCTAAGGTCCTTTCCAACCCAAACCATACCATGATTCTGTAAAAACACCTTGGTATATGACAGCTTCTACTAAAGCAGAACACTCTGCATAATTTTATTAATCATCGAAGTGACCAAAAAATAGTTTCAGTGAGACTTTTTATGCACAGATCCCCCACTCTTGAAGACAGACACTTGTATGTTTATATGAACCATGAAGGTGTGGAAAGGGACATTTTAAACACATGCACATACAAAAAAGACAGGGATACAGTAAAACACACATACGGCTACTTCCACCACAGTACTTTCACATTCTTCACTTTCATCCATGTTGATAACTTTTCAGAGAAATCTTCCTCATTTCCCCTATTATTCCAATTCCTTTTCTCTGGAGGCAGAAAACCGTACTAGGCCCACGACCAGTAGGGCCTCAGAGGAGTGGGGCAGAGCCGACAGCTGCCGCTAGGTGGCGCCTGCCCCGCGCCGCTCCACTGCGGCCGCCATGCCCGCCCTCCCTGTGCCTGTGCTGCAAGCGGCTCCCTCGGGTTAATTACTATTTCCCCCGGCACTTGTAACCCTGCAAGTAAAAATATACCGTATCCTTTCCATCCCACAACATATTCATGGTTCTGTTGCCTCTGTGGGCCATTTCTTACCCGTGCTGCATCTCCGTCCTGCTTTATCATATCCATTCCAGGCAGCTGGTTAGGAAAAAGATTGCCTCCCCTCATAGCAGGATCATTAACCTATTGGTAACAAGATATTAAGGAGAATGAATTAAAAAGTACACTGGGAGGAGGGCTGGGAGTTAAAAGCACATTATAAACCACTACACTACTTGCATATACCAACAACCACTTCTGAGATGATGCTGAAGTCAGGGAAGTGACTGTACAGCCGAGCACCCTCCTTGCACAGCATGTGTTTGACTCATATTATTCTGCTTCACAGTCAACAACAAAGATTTCATTCCTGATACTATGACCCTTGTGCATGTTTTACAAAGCAGGCTCCACAAATTAGGTCAGTGTTGTCTGAAGAGGACATCCCTATGAAAATTCTGAAAGCAGAAACATGTAACTACTTTCCTAACCTCAATAATACAAGGCTTTACTGCTTGCAAACCACCACACAATTTTTTCAAAGCCTGCTGAGATAACACATAGGCTAAATTACACAAACTATTGACTTAGGTTAATGTCATTTTTCTGTTTGTAAGCAATGGGAGAAAGCATTAAAAAGGAAAATGAGCAGTGGCATGCTTTCCTAAAGGGATAGTCTCCACAATTTTCTGAACACAGTCACGGGAAAGAATTGAAGCTGTGCATTTCTGCACGACCAAAGGGTCTGTCATGCTTAGTTATGTGGAAAGAGTAGTTTGCCAAATTTACAGCATTGCTTTCTTAGTCAAAGGATTCATCTCACCATGTAGGAACTGGTATAAAATACAAAACAGAGTCCTTCAGCGAGGTTCTGAAACATTAGAAAAAACTGCTTTCCTTAGAAGTTTTACAGGGAGAGAAACATGTTCCACAGTCTGTGCTGATTTGGTTTGCTGTTACTTCCCTCAGAGTAGATGGATGTGGTAACAGTGAAGATATGCCCTCCAGATTTTGCTGGAAGAAAAAAGACATTTTCTGTGTCACCTGCCTTTAGGAGCCTTGTGTTGCTAAGGAGAGGAGATTCTGCCTGTGCTCCACCTCACTTCAGCTACAGTAACCTGCTGCAGCATGGGGGGAATCAAAAAATCACAGAATGCGTAAGGCTGGAGGGGACCACAGTGGGTCATCTGGTCCAACCTCCCAGCTAAAGCAGAGTCATCCAAGAGCACATGGCAGAGGATTGTGTCCAGACGGTTCCTGAATATCTCCAGTGAGGGAGATCCCACAACATCTTCGGGCCAATCTGTTCCAGTGCACGATCACCTCCACGGTAAAGAAGTTCCTCCTCATATTCAGGTGGAACTTTCCAAGGCCCGTTGCCTCTTGTCCTATTGCTTGGCACTGCCAAGATGGTCCTGGCTCCATCCTCTTGACACCCTCCCTTCAGATAATTATAAACATTGATGAAGTCCTGTCTCAGTCTTCTCTTGTTGAGGAAGACTGTCTTGAATTTACCACACCAAAGTTTTTTCATTTCAGGTCCTCCTGACTGTTGTTTCTCTTGCTATTCATTTATTTTGAAAAATGGTGCAAAGCTAAATCACATGCAACCACCTCAAGAAGGAGTTTCGAATGCTTCCAGAGACAAGACTACAATTCAATGGGTAAGGTTAAAAATTTA
The DNA here is from genome assembly GCA_013397135.1 of Pachyramphus minor. NCBI lineage: Eukaryota > Metazoa > Chordata > Aves > Passeriformes > Tyrannidae > Pachyramphus > Pachyramphus minor. The sequence continues at coordinate 397,642 of VYXB01004892.1, forward strand.
AAATATTTTTGCCACAGGAATTTCAACTCTGAAGAAACTGATTGTTTAAGTGTTGCAAGCCTCCTAGTGATGCTTTCTCCTTCTTAGTATGAGTGAGCAGATTTTTAAACCTGAATGTGAAAATTTAAATCAGGAGGGAAGAGAACCATGTTATTTCATTCATTGAGAAAGTAGACAGCTTTGCAGCTTTATCTACATGCATTTGACTAAGCAACAGAATCCATGTTTGAAAAATGTTTTCTGCTACTGATCAATATTCATCAGAATACACAAGCACAAATGCCTTTTCTGATTTTTCAGTAGACAAAGGGAGGTAAAAATCAAAAGCAGAAATAAGTTGTATACTGAATCAACAGCAGTTTTGGAATGAGAAGATGGATGCATGATTTGCCTCATGGCACTTAGGACAAGTATGGAAAAGGAAGGTGGTTCCAGGCTGCATACTACACAAGTAGCAGAGGAATCAGTGAAGTTCCTGTTACAGAATCTCTTTGCCAGTGATGATGCAAGAATCCTGACTGACATGGTATCAGATTAAAAAAAAAATAAAATTATTTTGTTATATGAATACATTTGTTTCAGAAGACCTTAAAACACCCCACATTCATACATTAACTTTTCTGATGACAATAAAAACTCAATCAGGAAAGTATGAGGAAGGACAGAGAAATGGAAGGGTTTTTATAATTTCCTGAAGACAAGTCAAGTGGTGTTACCAGATATGAAATCTGAATAAAACATGACCAAAGATGTTTTACAATTCCTTAGCAATTAACCATACTAATACAGCCTCCTGCTAATAAAGCAGAATTATATACAAAGTGTCTAACAAGCAAAGTTTCCTACCATTCCTCCTGGATGAGCTTCTTTCATCCAGTATGCTAAACAAAATCAAAATACTGTTTCAAGATAACTCTTCTTAGTTGCCATTATAATTTTGGCCCGGAGAGTACTGTCATGAAGACAAGAACAAAGTAAGACATGTGAGTGGTGGAACATCATTACTTTCTTGGTGCCTGGGGAAGCTGTTTTGGACAGAAGGAACCTGCAGACCTGGCAGCTAGCATTTCAGCATTCCTGGTAGCAGCCTCCTAGAAGAAACACTAGTTAAGAGCAGCCTGAAGAGCTTTAATGTAATTATAAGAGAGAAGATGATAATGAGACAAGGTCTCATTCATCAAAGACATAAAAAGCCTCTAAATAACAAGCCCATTTTGAACATAATCTTTTTATTTGGTGATGCTGGGTGCCCAGATAGTAAACAAGAGAAGGTGGAGATAGACAAGTGTGAGCAGATAAACACCAAACTTAGTATTTCTGAGCTCTGGTTACATCTGTACGATAGAGCATAGTGCCACAATGAGAGAGGAGACAGAGCCAACCAAACCTGTTTGGTACCAAAGGTAATATACCTGCTTCCTACCAGGTAAATAAGTCCAGGCACAGCTTTTCACTATTAGGTAATAAATACATCTTCTACAACTATCCAATAACACTGTTGAGTTTTTATCAAAAGTAAAAATACATTTGCACTGTTACTCACTGTGGTCAGAAACAGACAAGCATGTGAAGTTCAAATTATGTATTATGGAATGATACATTGAATGACATTGAATAAGTAAACAGAAGTGTAGGTGACAGCATTAGAAAACCCCAGTGAGTGAATGAAATGGCAACAGTCAGCAGAATTACAGAAAACGCAGTCATTTTGAAAACCACCAGTGATAAGAAAAAGTCCAGCACAGTCTACATAAACTGCTAAGTAAAGATGTCAAATAGTAAAAAAACCTATGCCCTGAAAACAGGGAAAAAAAAAAAAGGGATCAATTTTAGTATTCAAATATAGAATTTTAGCTATTCATGTCTCTCAGGAAAGAAAATGTAAAGCAGCATGGCAAACATTCCTGAGGACTAAAATGTACTGTCTCATGGCCCAGAAATGGCCCCTCAGCTGTCTGCTGGCCACCTCTGACCTAGATGAAGCATAAAACATTTGCCTGCAGATGACACAGTGCTGGGTTGGTAAATCAGAAGCAAAACAGGTTACTGTTACAGTACAAGCCACAGCACTTTGCTTAAATGAACTCCATCTAAGAAATGCAATTTCATGGAGACAAAAGCGATAGATGAAACGCAGGTTTCATCTATGTAGAATGTGCTGAGGAGAATTTGGGGATATCATAAGGGCTTCAGTGTGACATTGTCACCAACAGAACCAAGGCAACTCGTGGATTGGATTACAAACTGTCTCTGGTTACTCTGTTCATAATTCTAGGAGGAGGTTACAACAATGGAGTTTAAAGCAGATCCACAAAAGGGACTGATGGGCTGAAAAACAAATATTGAGATGGATAAAAACCCCTCAGCCTATTCAGCTTACTGGAAGTTAGATAAATGTTATCTTGAAAGAAGATCTTGTAGTCTAACAGGAAGGAAAAGCAGTGAGACAGCTGTGCCAGTGGAAACAGTAGCCTGCATGGAAATCTTTGAAATAAAACCAGATCTCTTTCTACAGTGTCGTTTCTCAATTTAGGGTCTTAGGAAAAATTATGCAGCATAGGTACCCTGAGAAATCAAAATGGGTCATCACCTTTAAATCTCCACTCTTTTCTTTTTTTGATTTTACTATTGTTTTGCTCCACTAAATGTGTGCAACTGTATGCACTTGGGAACTAATAATAATAAAAAAGTCTGCTATAACTGGGCTTAGCAACTGGAAATATCAGAGAAGGTGACAGATTTGGGAGTATCAAAATGACTTTCGGTCACCAGTATGTAGCAGCTGTAAAAGACAAATGTGATCTGCAGCTATATCTGTCAGAGTATTCCAAGAGAAACAGGGAACAACTAGTGTTATGCATGTGGCTCTGGTGCTTAGGAAACACTGATTCAAACCAGAACAGGTGCAGAAAAGGAAAGGGAATTTAAAGCCTAAGAGACTGAAAAACTGTGGCTTGTTTGGTTTACAAGAAAAATCCCAAGAAACCCAAACCAAAATAATCCAACAATCTCAAACCACCACCACCAACAACAAAAAAGAAAATCATGTTGATAGAATCTTTCTAAAATACAAGGAAAGAGCTATTTAGGGTAAAGTATAACTACACTGATGTTGGAAAAGTAAATACTCTGTTATCAAATTTAGGCTGGAAAAAGGACATACATTAACAACCCATTAATATAATCAGCTTTAAACTGAAACGTTATGGTATCAGAAAAAAGGTTTATGATATTGTCTCCCATAGCAGAAGAAGCTGCCTGAAGACACAAGAGGTACTTTCCTGCCAATATTTCTAAGAAAACTCCATTATTTCAAGACCGTGTTTTGAACAAACTGGAGTTCAGCTTTGAAACAAACATATGAACCTGTTAATTAAGAGGATTTGTTTGTCAAATACTTACTAATGTACTGTGTGAGCTTAATTACAGGTCAACAAACAGAAATGTTATTTTTTCTTATTTCAGAGACCCTGACTAGCAGTCTCAAATAAGAATGAGTCTGTAATTCTTTTGTCTGAAAAGACCAGGTTACTTACCTATTGAGTCAGCAACCTATTTTATATGCACCATATTACAAAAAATGTGGATTTTGTATTCGTGAAGTTGCCAGACAGATAGTTCTTGAAGCTGATTGCCTATTCATTGTCTGGTACTACACTGTGGCAGTTGAAGCATCTTCCCCACCCTGCCCGTGCCAGCATCTTCCACTCTTCTCTAGGAAACAGCTTACATTCAGTAAGCCTGTCATTCAGTCCTAGCCTCCACTGCTGGGAAAACAAGCAACTGCAACTGTGCTATGGAAACTTACCTATGGAGAGCAGGAGTTAGATCAGCACGCACTTTCCGCAGGAGTTTGGGAGCAACTACATGTGCTACAGTGGTGCTAGGTCAAAATAGAAAATTTAGATACAAAAGATGCTCTCTACCTAACTGGTCACCTTGGTTATTTGAGTGCAGAGCTAAAACCAAAGCCCTTTTAACATCATGATTTCTCAAGAAAACTAGTATAAGAAACAGAATGGCTTGTAGCAGTTACAACCCAACGCAGTGGACCTGAAAAACTACTGAAAATCAAAGCAAATCCTCTAGCTGTCGTCTTACATCCTTAAATTCTCACCTGCTCAGGACCCATGGAGGACAACCCTGATGTAGGCACAGAGGTCGCTGAGGTCATGCTGATCTGCCCTGTCATCTGGTTCATGTTGTTCATACCACTTGTGTTGGTTGCCATGGATACACTGATGTTCATGTTATTGTTGTACATGCTGGTGCTTGCTTGCTGCCCAAAATGTGGTGGGGACTGTTGTGAAAACATGCTACAGCAAGGAATGGAAAAAGCAATGTGTCAGATTTAGAATGCTGAAGCCACTAAGAAACTGTTTTCTTTTCAATATATTTTAAGCTAGAATTTGTATATACTGCCATTTATTCCAACTTCAAAGGAAAAACTAGTTCTCAGTTGCATTAATGGCTACGGAATAGATTTTCAAAATTTAAGGTCCCATGTCTGTGCACAAAAATGCATGCCTTTGCGTGTGAAACTATGGCAGAGTACAAATCTGTTATGCACGTGCAGTAACAGCCAATTAGCTGTCTAAATGTGCTTTGTCTGTATTTTAAAGTAATTTTTGGAGGGAAAGGAAAACAGCTTTTTTTCCCCTCCAGTGTTAGCACAGGACAGGACTGTTGAGCTGAAATGATGGCTAGTCTAATAAGCCTTCTTTTTTGCAAAATAATCTATCTGCATATATGAATACCAGATTTGCACAGACAATTATGGGCAAGTGGGCTCACAAATATAGACATGCAATTGTGCAGAAATTTATTTACTAAATCTTAGCATCAGATTTTGAAAATGTGGCACTGTAAAGAAACAACATAAAGTCTAAGACAATTATCCTCTATGTTCCTTTAGGGCCTTTCTGAACAACTTAAAGAGGAGTAACTGTAGAAGATCTCATCCCACGTTTTATTCACTCAAGTGCTTTCTGAATAGTATCTTCCTTCCTGTTATGTTGGAAGTTATATTAGACTTCTTTACATTTCCTAAAATGCACTTCACTATTTACATACCAGTCTTTTCTACTCTTCAAGCATAATCCAACAGTCAATGAAGGAATTATTACTGACAATGTGTCTGTTTAGAGGACCTGCATTAGACTGAAAGACTAATGCAGGAAGGGCTGCTGTGTGTCAGATGGCACACGGTAACCACTTCTGTATCCATGGCTAACTTTTAGTGCCCCGTGAAGCACTGCTCCCACAGCTGAGGAAATCCTTCAGGGTTAACACTCAACCTTGCACTTGGGTACTACATTAGGCTATTGCTGTGCACTGTGAGACTTGGTGGAGTGCAACAGCATTCCGGGCACAGGACCAAACTTGGAAAATCCCACCATTCTCTTCCTTCCAATTCCATGTCTTTTCAGGCCACCTAACCCCATTTTTAAGCTGTTATCTGGATGGCTGAAACAGTACACTACAGATCATTGTGAATACTCAGTGGCTTGTGTAAACACTTTTGACATGCCTCCACTGTAGAGCTGCAGTTTAGCAAAGCCAACCACTAGTCTTATCAAGCTGCTCCTGTGCCATTTTTGGCAGAAGCCAAGACAGTGGCAGCTATGCCTCCTGCAGATGCTTCAGGAAGACCTAGTGAGGATGGGGCATGGACAAGGACGAGGATAAGAGATAAATCAGCTGCTTTAAGGGGAACTTTATTTGGATCAGCCTCATCAGTAAAATACTGGTGTTTTGGGTTTATTAAATCTTTGTCAACCAGTGGGGAAAAGATTTGTCACTGGGCAAGGACAGTAAGAACAGTCCGAGAACTTTAGGATGTCAAAAGCACTGTGCTAGAGACAGCTGCGTGCACACCAATGTTAAGGGATACAGGCTGTACCTGATAGTTCCTTCTGTCTTCCAATGAAAGGCAAAGATCACTGCCATCTGGAAGCTCACTGCTGCCTACCGATAGTCTTCCACATCCAGCCCATTTGATCTGGACTGACTGATTGTTAGGGCTATACAAACTGGGGTGGGGGCCTCAACTGAAAAGTTGACTGCATGCATAAGGCATGCTATGATGCTGTCAGGGCATTAAATTATATGCTGACTTCCAGTATCTGCAAGCACTAATGGGTTGAACCTAGTTACACTCCAGCATTTCAAGTGGGAGGTGATAATCCAGTCACCGCAATTCCAGAGCAGTAGGGAATGCATAGGCTCTGGCTCAGCTGACCCAGCCATGTGGAAAGCAGTGTGGGAGCAGAACATGAAAACTGTATGTAGAAGAAATGCATCCACACAAACATAAGGGGCTGGAGTTCACTGTGCAGTAGAGGTGCTTCTTAAGGACACACCGTGACCACAGACAAAGCAATCCATTGCGTGGATGCAGGTCTTTTAGCTATGCACTCATTTTGCCTTGTATGAAGACAGAATTTAAACCAATTCATCAAGCCAAATTGAAAAGAAAACTCTTTTAGGATAGATAGTTAACAACAAACACGCTAACAATTATATAAAACAAGTCCACAAGTAAGTGTAGACTGTAAATGACCCCACCATAAATAAGTGTAGACTGTAAATGACCCCATTACTCTGTGTGTTCATTTTGGTTTTGTTCTGGATTTACCTGTTACCACCCATATTCCCTTGTGCCCACCCATTCATCTCTGTAGAGGACTGATAGGCAGGATTAGCCTGAGACTGCTGAATCATGGGGCTTTGAGAGTGAGCCAGTCTTGGTGACATTAGTGGACTCTGAGGAGTGGTAGCCCCTGTGAAGCCTGGATCGGGCTGCTGACTTATACCTGAAGAAGAAAACAAGAAATTTACCCACTGTACATTCAGAGTTAAAACACGCCAAGAGCTCATACCTGCTGATATGTCTTTACATATATCACCTGGAAACTATAACCTTGTGTCTTAATGTAGGATTTAGATTTAAAGCAAAACATCATCAGCTAAAACTATATGTATAACCTTAAAAAAACCAATTTTGTGTAGGCATGTTGGCTACCTGCCTGTCCCAGTCACACAAGTGGTCTCTCCCCTCTACAGACTGAAAGAAAAACACTGGTAACTACCTCCCCCAACTGCATTCAGAACAACAAATAAAACATATTGCTTTTGTCTGTAAATCCATTTCAGTGAAAGTTATGCATGACCTGTTGACTGCACGGCACCACCTTCTAACAGGTTAAAATTTCCAATTTTTTTCTAAAACTCCTAAAACCTCAGAATCTGTTTCTGTGTCCCTGCAAAAACAGGCAGTGCCATTTTGTGCAAGCATTTAATGATTCCGTAAAATCAAAAAATCATATAGATGCAAAGAAAACCTAATTAAGGCAGTAAAATGGCAATTGTGTACAGAAATTTTCTTAAAAAACCAGTCACTTCAGTCTTGTTTAAGTTCATTATAAACAGCATACTGAATATAAGCCACTCAATGCTGGGGTACGAATAAGGTATTATGAAATCTATTCTTATATTCACTGGTGTGACTTAACTTCTCTGTATTTTTAGTGTATCAGAAAATGGGAATAATGTCTCTTCATTTTCATCAAGCAGTTACAAATACATGCGGTGAAAGTACTATTATGAAATATTATTACTGTTAGAAACTCGCATAAAGGATAACAGATCACTAAAAGTAGATATCAAATTCAGAATTGGATGAGCATAATTGGTTATAGCAGCAGAACTTTCACATAACATGCTATTCAATATAATTATAGTGTAACTTATGCAATATAAATAAAGAAGCTGTATAACAATAACTGTATGGAGGTAACTGCCCCATGCACCCCCAGAACACAGTGGTACACAGCTTTGTGAAACATACGAAGAAAATGGTATTAATTATTATATTTACACAGGTTTAAGGACAGGGAGTGGAATGCCTTATCTAAAACTAATTTATATTATTTAAATTCAATAATTAGTTGTTAATTTAACATTATAATGTACACACCAAAAACTTTTTTCTTTTTTTGAAAAATATGTCCAGTATTTAAGCAGTATCTCATTAATAAAATCTAAAAAACTACATACAGGTTTGCTTCTGGTTACTTTATGGTGTTCATCAATACCTATTCACATCTTTTTCTTCATTTGCACTTTTATCAGATATACTGGTTTGTTTAATTCAGTCAAAAGTCAAAATTCAGAGTCTCACACGCAAATACATACACATATATGAGTCTGCGTGTGCACACCCACTTTTATCTGTATGTATCTACAGACAAACAGACATACACATCACACTTCTATTGCTCAAAAAAAAGTGATGCTTGGATAATAAGTGGTATTAGGGCTAGGAAAGTGGAAAGGCACTATATTGCATTTAAGGACTCCCAAGGGGTCCAAACCCCCATGCTTCACACTGTTCCCATGGAGCTAGGCAAGAGTCTGTGGGAGGAGGGCTTGGATCCAGCACTGGAGGGAGCATGGGGGAGTTAAGGACTGCCAAAATGCACTGAGGTGGGGTGGGACCAGTACCGTAGTTTGGAGGAAACGGAAACTGCTGTGCATTGGCCTGCGGGATCCGCGGGTTGCTCATGGTTGCCGGTATCCCACCAGTGGCCACCATGCTGGGGGTCATGCTCAAGCCTTGCCCTCGCATCATCAGTGTCCGCTGCTGCACCTGCTGCTGCTGCTGCTGCATCTGCCGCTGCCGCAGGTGTTGGCTCAGGATCTCCCGCTGCCTCTGCGCCAGCATCTGCGCGTTGATGGGGCCCTGCAGGGAGAACCACCACCACCCATCAGCAACCCTTTCCAAGGCAACCTCACCAATGGAGGCATCTCCACTAGAGCAATCTGGAAGATTCCAGCTTTCCCCCCCCATCACACAACTAACAATAATATAAAGAAGGAGAAAATAATCCTATTAGTGCTTCTGTCAGGAAAGACTTCAAACAGTGCAAGAGTCACTAAATGAATTAACAGCGGTGCGCTTAAGGTTGCAGCTATTTGTAATTTCAAATAGAGCAGCTCATTAAAAACCCTGCATCTTTAGGAAATTAGAAACTTGGTTAAAAATGGAGTTATATTCTTAGTAAACAACCACCTGTCCCATGTAAATATGGGAAACTCTCATAAATAAAACAGTAAAATATTTCCTATCATGCAGACTGCTTTATGTGTATTCAAACTGTATTTGCTGTATAGCATTACTACTATATTATATTGGGGGAAGAAAGAAAAAAGGAAGTGACCTTTTTTTTTAAAAGGTATTCCTCTCACCTGTGTTGGCACTCCAGGTCTCAAAGACAGATTCATATTGGAGACGCTGCTGATTTGATTTATCAATGGCTGCCGATTCTAAAGAAAAAAAAACACAAACCACCCCAACAACAAAACCCAAAAGTTTTTAGAAGGAAAGGGAAGAAGGGAGGTGTTACATACAGAGTTGTACACATCTACTTCCCTGATTGGTTGGTCTGTAGACCTAGTTTTACATATTCAAGCAGGGACTAATTTTCCTCCTCAAATCCTATTATCATGCACAGTATGCTGTTTCCTAAGGAGATAACACACTAGAGAAATAATAATACAGGCACTAAGCTGTTTATACCAAACGTCCTCCCTTCACAGTTCCTGTCCATTTTCAGTTTGGGACTGGACTGTTGAGGTTAACTCCAAATTAGACCTTATCCTGATGTTTGAAGGCACAGATGATCTTTCCTCCTTCAATAGAAAAACCATTGATAGCTCATTTATAGTACTATGCACCTATATATTTAAAAATGAAATAAGAAACAACAACTTAACACAACCCTCAAAAGTAGAACGAAGCCAAGGGAAAAAAAAAGGATGTAGGTAACAGGCAGCAATAAAAGCATTTAGATTGATGGAAGAGTCAAGATACAACAAATAGAAAAAGACTTGTGTAACAAAAAGCACCAATGTAACCTTGCTCAAAGACTTAGTGAGACTAGGCTTAAATACTAGTCATGTTCCTGCATGGTATTATAGAAAGAATAATGTAAAGATGCCAAAAAAAATCAAAAATGAGAACGTGCAAAGTACCGTCTTGTCAAAACTCACTGTGGCTACTGTTTTTAGTTTAAAAGTGGAATTCAGCAAGATCTGGTCTATTTGGAGCAATTTGACAGTAAGTGTCACTTAGGAGAGGTGCCTGCGCCAGTGTGGAACCGGGTGTGAAAGGGGATGTACCTGCTGTGCCTGGAGCCTGTGCTGCAGCTGGAGCCGCAGCTGGTTTGGCTGGTTCTGCACGATGCCGGCGGGCCGGAGGCCGGGCCGGGGCTGCATGCGCAGGGCGGTGTATCCCGGGCGCTGCCCCATGGCGTGGAAGCTCGGGTCCTGCATGGGCGCGTAGCTGCCCTGCGCCATCTGAGCCTGCGCAGCGTACTGCTGGGAGAACACTGGAGCCTTCTGCTCCATCAGGATGCTGGACTCCTGGCTGGGGAAGGACTCAGGGTCGACAGCTTGGCTCTGCAGAAATACGTGAACAATAGAAACAGTTGGTGGGACACAGCTTTTCAGAGGATTATGAGAGACTAATACAGACAGCCTGCAAAAACAACCTCTTGGGATGTGAATGTTTTTAAACAGAGAATTATGTAAGTTTGCTTTACCTCAATATAAAACTAAAAATTAAACATAACTGTATTTTTGAGTATCAAAACTATTCATGGAGACAAATTCCTCCTTTCTTTTTTCCTTTTCTTTTTTTTTTACACAAATACCCACAATCTTTCTCATGTTCTTAACACAACCATTGTATCACTCTATTAATGGAAAAAAACCCCTGAAATGATAAATATTAGATCAAAATCTATAAATGAAGTGAGGGCAGCATATTTTTGCCATTGAATCTGAGATAAATCCAAAGATATTACAAATGAATAAGTAGATTTTTATCAGCATCCTTAAACAAAATAATGACCTCAAATAAAGATGCCTGAAACTATTACAGAAGTTAATGTGAACAGAGTGCCTAATTCTTTCAGGGCACTTTTGCACTAACTGATTATCCATTAGCATAAATAAGGTAACACAATTCTAAACTCCATTCTAGATACACCCTTAATATTTGCTCTAGCCAGAATAATTTTATAGCTTATTCCACACTGACCTTGAAAATGAATTTAATCTAAATTTCAGTGCCCTCATGAAAGAAACTCTTTAAGCTGCTATAAAATGATCAATGGCTATTTTAAAAAATATGTTTTAAAATGAGACAGTTTTCTTATCTGCAAAATTCTTCACCTGCTTCCACTGAGGTATTAATTAAATAGAAAAGTATTTACCACTTAGTTTGAAATAAACTATTATTCATATTTTCTGGTGGTCGTATTCCAAAACCTATGTAATATTGCATGAAAATTTCACACTGCAAAATTGAAGTTCACCAATAAAATGTATCTCCAGCTTAACACCTCACTGAGCTCTGTGTTGTACCAAATAGGCTTGGAGATAGTTTTCTCATGTTCAACGCAGAATTTCATTGGTCCTATTTCATATCTAAAATGCAGATGTAGTTCAGAAGTTATGCTGAGGGTGCTGATGAATGCTGGAAAATGAAATGGGTATTCTAGGCTCCTCTGAGAATATTAAATCATCATATAAACATGTACAGGTGATTTTGGAAATATAATTCTTATGCTAGAAACATCAGGAATTAACTTTCCCCCCAAATATTTTTATCACTTTTTTTTGCACCATATAACACTTAAATGGACAAAACCTAAGGGAAAGCCACCAAAACTAACTGTTGGGGAAAATGGATGAAAAAGCATAGAACAATTTCATGGTACAAAGTTTAGGAAGCATGCTCATAATTTAAAACAAATAAATTACAGCTTAAGTGCTTGGAACAATATCAGCTGCTTCAGACGAAACTTATCTCTTAACAACTCAGGGTGAAATGAAACATTACAGGTTTGTTAATCCAAAAGACTGTTGCCTGCATCTCACAAAAGGCTTGATCCTGCTCCTAGGTTTTCATATTCTTATTTTCCTCTTTCCTATACTCTGTTGCTGGCTGTGATCTCACCTTTCTCCCCCACAGGTGTTATTCTGACCACCATTTTTTTTGTTTTGGTCAGTTTACTTGCATAAAGTGGGTCAGAAGAAGGAGACCTAGATGAGGGTGGCAGAGAAGAGGAGGGAAGACTAAACCTGGGGCTGAAGGAAGCTTTTCAGGTGACACTGACACATTTCCACCAAAAGATGTAACTCCATACTAGCTTGCAAGAAGTGTTTTATAATCCTGTTTTTCAACTCCACCTTGACAACATACATTTCAAAAGCAACTACTACATGCAAAATGCCATGTCCCACACTGTATACCTGGCTCACGAGTTCTGGTATTCCTAGAGCCCTGTCGATTTCTTCTAAACCATCAAAATTCCTTAATGCCATGTAAAGCTGATCCAGGAGAGCACCCTCATCACTTGGTGACTCTGATGAAGGATGATTACACAAGAGATCATCTGGTGAGCTGCCAAACGGTTGCCTGTGAAAACACGAACACAGCGTTGGTAAACAGCTGCTGAAAAACAAGAAATAATATCAGAGGATTAGTACTCAAATTGAACTAACAAGTGGAGACGGAATTCTTTTATCACTGCCAATTTTGTTCAGAAAATTATTCTGGATGAAAGTTATGCTGCCCAAAGAAGTAACTAAACAGTGTGATTAATGCCTGTCAAGACCCTACAAGCATGGTGAATCTGACAAACAAGAAAGCACACCAAAGTTATACCCAAGTGCTGATTTTATATTACAGGGTCAACAGTGGAACAGAGAAGCCAGTACAGAATATAGTGAATGAAGGCAGAAGGTTAAATAATTGTGTTTTTAAAACTAATTGTAACTTTGAATTTCAGGTGTCAGATTAAGTATACTATCACAAGTAAACTCTCCTCTTAGCTGGTTTTCTATGAGGCTAAGCAAGCTGAAGAGGCCACAGAGGGCCATGGATTGTCTGAGTTTGCAAAACTGAACATCTGGAAGAGCTGGGCAGAAGCATGAGGGAGCAGGGAGAAAAGGACATTCCCCTTTTTGTTTGCAGCAAAACACTGCATCAGCTCACCCCCACTGCACACTTGGGTACCAGTTTATACCACCTAAAAACCACATAACTTGGTTATGTGCCTTGGAAGGACATGAGCAAGAATTTGGATACTCTCAGGCAGAGTGTGGTGGCTCTATAAATCCTGCTTACCTCACCCCTCAATTTGTATGCAAAGCACACTCACAGTTACAAAGGCAGAATAAAGGTTTTATTCTAAACCCAAAGGATGAAACTTCCTAAGAAACAAACTAAATCTGAAATAACACCTTATCTGCAGGCAAGTAACACATTTTTGTTCTGCAGTTCACACACCTGCTCTGGTTCATGCATGTCACTACAAGACTACAATAGAAAATATAAAGAGCAAAGCATTCTGCAAGGAAGGGCAGCTACAATATGCGCATCAGGGAAGAATCTCATCCCAGATAATTACTCAGATACAACAAAAGCTGTCATACTTAGAGGGAGGAAAAGCACTATATGTGAATCCTTTTTACATGTCTGTTTAGAAAAACAAAGAAATATGTTTGTGTATTTAGTTTCCATAATGAGATATATGGTTGCCATGGAAGTCTAATCTCTATGTCAAAGCTAAGCAGAAGAGCTGCATCATCAGGCTATACACTGAAAAAAACCAAAGGATGGCAAGCAGAAAAACTAACCAAAATGTATTCTTTTTAATTAGATCCCAGACAGTAAAACAAATAAGAGGATATATATGATGTACCCTTAAAACATTGGAAAGTATTAATCAGTCTCATATATATAAGTTTCTC
>VYXB01004893.1:3363-14475 GCA_013397135.1 Pachyramphus minor
GACCCTCCCCCTGCCCCGCACCCCCACCCGCCCTGGCATCGCTCCCATCCCCTGCCCAGGAGACAGGCAGGTTTGTGCTGCGAGTCAGGGACAGTCAGGACTGCTTACCCTGGAAAAGGGAAGGCATTACTTCTGTACAGAAACGTGTAAAGAGGAAGTGCAAAGAAGAAGGGGCCAAGCTCTTTCCAGTGCTGCTCGCTTACAGGTTAGGGGGCAACGCCACTTGGAACACAGGATGCTCCTTCTGAACATCAGGAGTCACATTTTTTACTGTGATGGTGACTATGGACTGGCACAGGTTGCCCAGAGAGTTTGTGGAGTCTCTGTATTTGAGATATTCTGTAGCTGTCTAGACGTGATATTGGGCAACCAGCTCTAGATGAGGCTGCTCAAGCAGGCAGGAGGGACCAGATGACCTCCTGAGGTATTTCCCAACTTCCATTTTCCTGTGATTCTGTGACACTCTCATAGGCACATTCAAGGCTTTGCACGTAGTTTGTGCAATGACCCTCCCACTCCTACTCCCTCGGCCTGTGCTCCTCCTCCCCACAGGACACAGCTACCTCTCCATCACCCAGCTCTCAGCTCCTAATCTTCCCTCCCATCCCTTGCTCCATGTTGCTGTTTTTGTTTCCTACAGGCCTGTGCTGGTGGGGACCCCTGTCACCACGCTCTCTGATGCCCCATTCCACACAAAAACCAGCAGGTGTGGATAGATAGTGGGAGATACAGAGAGGGAGGTGCTGAGCTTCATGGAAATGCCAGGATGGTTAGTAGGTGGGTCCTCCCAGGCTGGGAAAAGCCCCACAGAAATGGAAGTCCACATAGCCACAGCTGCTTCCTGTCACCTTCCATGTCTTTTGACCACATTTTGCCTGTCTGCATCCCTCTCTCCCCACCCTGGTCCACCATCACCCAACTGTGCTCCAGGCACAGCCTTGTTACTGCCTTGGCACTGCTCTGGCCTGTGACAACTCTAAAGCCCGGAGGTACTAAAGAACAAGTGGTTGACATCATCAGGGCACTCTTGGGTATCCTTTCTGCCAATCCGACCAGGACACTAGAAGGTGTACTTCACTTCCAGTGAGGTAATGCCCAGCATAGGGCAATTCTGGTCGGCCTTGTGGGAAAACTTCTTGAGGGCAATAGGACCTGTGATGCTGTAGGAAGACCTTCACCCTTCCTCAGCACCATGTGCTGCATGAATCCATTGAGATGTTTCTAGGACCAGACCACAGCAAAATAGCAGGCATTGGACTGAAAGTACATCACAGAGTCAGTAAAGGCCCTACTCATCCCTGCATGGCAGACCTTGTTTGGATCCTGTCACCCTGAAACACGCCTGAAAATGCAACATCATCACTTCAACCTGCTCATGACAACAGAGCAAGTATTTTGAGTGCCTTTGATGGTCCTAACCACAGGAGACTTTTCCAGAGACAACTCTGAACGCTTAATAACCTTTAATAAGTTGACACGTGGGAGGGCACAGGCTTATATTGGATTGCACCCAGTTCAGGACAATCTGCAATGAGCTGTGTTGTACACTTCCCTGACACAGGATAAACTGAGCTGGCAAATCCTAGTGGATGTGCCTGGAACTGCCACTCATGTGGTGTCTGTCCTGATGCCTGTTCTTATCTTTACACAGTTTCAGATGCTGGGAAACCACTACCTTGGTGCATTAGCTGGCTGGCTGAATGTTGTCACTATTTCACAGATTGATGCCATGTATAGTGGCTGCTCATCCCAGGACTGCCTTGCTCACATGGGAAACTGCTGAAAAGGAAACAAAGACAGTGTTTTCTGGGATTGAATTGTAGGTGCCCAGTTTTCCTCACAAGAGGTCAGTCTGCTGGAGGCAAAACAAATCCACACGTTGACACCTGCAACAGCCAGACTGCAAAGAGCTGCCTTGGCAGCGTCATTCCAGGGAATGCTGGGCTGGAGGGGCACATGCCAGGGCATCAGGCATAAACAATGGTCATAGGGGCCTCATGTCAAAGTCTGCAACAGGCTGCAGTGAAACAAGAGTGGCCAAGTTGTGGAAGTCACCACTGGCCAGTCTCTCCAGGATTTGGAAAATGCTGCTCACTTCTGTAGGCCAAGGCCTTCTAAGACAAGTCTTTCCACCAACACAACCTCAGTGTTGGGAACCCAGGGGACCGATGAGCTTCTGTGGTCACACAGTATATGCAGGCATTGCCCTGCAGGTGACATTGGCACAAAGTCTTTGGACACATGCATTAATTATTCTGTGGGTAGACCCTTCTACATCTGCTCATACTGTCTCAGTAGACAGTCAAAGATGTCACCAAGGGGCTGTAGCTAAGAGCTGTTGAAATGGTGTTACAGAAGACTCTTGAACCAGGCAGCAAACATGCACTTTAACAGCCCTACAGGATGAAACAGCATTCCACAGAAAGGCAAAATTGCTACTGCAGTTGTTCTCTGTTAGTCTAGTGATAGTTGGACTTCACTCATATTGTACACTTTGACCTGCTGTGGCCACGAGAGAGCCTTTCTATACAGAGAGAACAGTAATAATGAGGTAAAACCAGAACCAGTGCCAGTAATAACTACAGAATAACAATCATGACTATAAATAGAACCATAGAAAATGTGACTGTGCCAGCAGTTCATTCAGCTATAGTGAACCTTCTCAAAATGTTAGGAATTAGGTAGGGGCTTCATTTTTCTAAAAACTTGGACCATGAAACACTGTCCTTGTAGGAACTGGATGACCAACACAATAAGGAAGAGCTATTACATCTGCTGAATGAGCAGCTCACACTGCTGTTTCCAAGTGCGGGTGTTTTTATCTCCAGCACCACTGATGTTCTACACCTGTTCTCATGCCCATTATTTGTTTCACTTGCCACTCCACTGGTATTAATATTTACAGTAATTGCTCTATATGAAAGAAACCTTTTGGCTGCCAGCAAGAGCTGGTAGCTTCTGCATCTAAGCCACAAATTAAAGTACCCTTAAACAGGTCATCAGTATGTGGGTCAACTGGTGCAGTGCCATGCTGCCAGGAGCCAGAGCCTCACCCACAGGGGATGTGGGGATGCACTTCTCAAGTGCTCTGGAATGGACACAGGTATTTTCTGTGCCCTACTGTACTGCTCATATCACCTGACCTTCCCACCTGTGCTGGGCTGGGCTGTGCACATCCCTCCTTGCAGGACAAACACAGCCAGCTAATCATACAAAAATGCCTGGAGGCAGCAAGCCCTTGGCAGCAGCAGTGAGGGCATTGCAACAGCCTTGGCTTTCACCTGGAGGGAAGCAGCAGCTTTGCCTCTGCACCACAGAACTTCGAAGAAAACCCTACCAAAATTCTGAAGACTGCAACAACATAGATCATCAGCAGGATGGGGATCTGTGCAGTCTACTGGGTCCTGAGTGGATGTGATCTGATGCTGTGACAGTGTGGGGTTCCCAGCACCATCCCCCATGTAAGACTTCATAACTTCCTGTCACCTTTCCTGGGATGTTAATAAAAGAGTTCTGTATTCTGTGAGATTAATGCAATTTCTTCTAGCTTTAGAGAGAGCCAGCAACTCCAGGGGCAAAACATCATGCATCAGGGAGGGCCTTTGGAGATTAAATTCATGGAGATAGTCTGGAGAAATGAGGCTCTCAATCATCTTGGAAGGATCATGGTGTTTCAGGGAGGTGCCTGAAGACTGCTGGAGGAAAGCTGATGTCACTGCTATCTTCAAGAAGGGCAAGAAAGAGTACCCAGGGAACTTCCCTCAAGCCCTGAGATGGCGATGGAGCAACTAATCCTGGAAAACATTTCCAGGCACACGAAGGACAAGAGTGTTGGCAGGATTCACCAAGGGGAACTCATGCTGGACAGACTTGGTAATGAATTCTGTGCTGAAACAACTGGCTTTGTAGATGAGGGGAGAGCAGTGTGTATTGTCTGCCATGATCTCATGAAGGCTTTCAACACTGTCCTCCAAAATAAGGTCCTCCTAGAGAAGCTGATGAAGTCTCAGGTGAATGAGCAGCTGGTGATCGGGACTGAACAATGGACAGACAGATGGTCCCCAAGTGTGGTGATCAGTGGCATGAGGTGTAGTTGGAGGCCAGGATCTAGCAATGCACCCAAAGGGTCAGTGCTGGGTCCAGTCCTCTTTAACATCTTCAGCCATGGTCTGGAGAATGGAAATAAAGAGGAACTCCAACAAATTCCTTCATGAAACCAAACTATGAGATGGGACTGCTACACAGCAGGGTTGTGCTGCCACCCAGAGGGACCTTGTCAGGCTGGAGAAATGGGCTGACAGGAACCTGAGGCAGGTCAACAAGCTGCACTAGTTTTTGGTGGGATGGAGTTAATTTTTTCATAGTAGCTTGCACAGTGCTGTGTCTTCTATTTGTGAACAGTGCTGATGACACTGACAGGTGGATGTTTTAGGTGCAGCTCAATAGTTCTCACAGAATGTCAAGGCCTTCTCTGATTTGCATGCTACCCCAACAGTGAGTAGGCTTGGGATGCAGGAGATGCTGAGAGGAGAAACAGCCAGGAGAGCTGATGCCAACTGAGCAAAGGATTACTCCATACAGCAATATGTCATTCTCAGAAATATAACTCAGGGAAAGAAAGAGGAAAGGGACTGTTTGTAGCTGTGGCATGTGGTACCCACACCACAGTCTGACAGTGTGAGGGTGACCAAGCACTGGTACATGTTGCCCAGGCACGTTGTGGAGTCCCCATGCTTGGAGATCTTCACAAGCTCTTTGGTCGTGACCTTGGGGAAGTGGAGTCATTTGTGAAGTGTTAGCAATTGACCCTTCACCCCATTCTCCATTGCCCCTGAGCCTTTTGGACAGAAGAGGTGGAGAATTCAGGAATGCAGCACTGAAGGTGAGGCTGGGATGAAGAGGGGATTCAGTGGGGCCAAGGTGTTTCAGTGATTTGTTCCTGTTCTTGTTAATCACAATTCTACTCTATTTTAATTGGTAATAAACCAGAATCCCTACAGTGTGTAGTGAAGGCCAGGAACACAGTGATGGCACCTGAATCCTTGGGAGCAGCCCCTAGCAACTGTCCCCTTCCCCACATCTAACACACCCTGTGCTGGTCCCCAGCAGGTTTATGTTAAAGCTCAGCTGGGTTTCCTGTCTCTGTGCAAAGGCACAGAAGTATCGGGCAGAGTCCCGGGGCTGCAGGACCCGCAGAGACAGAGATGATTGAGGCTGGAAACTGTCCCGGGAGGATGTGGCTCGACCCTCCACTGCTGCCCCGTACTTCGTTACATTGCCTGAGGAGCCCCAAGTGCTGAGGCATTAACATAAAAGCTGCTTTCCTGTTCTTTGGCTGCTCTGCAAAGAGGGGCAAGATGAGGGTCTGTGGTCCATTGGGTTCCTGTGTGAAGGGCTATGGCTGCCCAGGAGCAAAGCAGATACTGGGATCCCTTCTCACAGCCAGGTCAAGGCCTTGGACAGGATGCTGTCACCCCAGCAGCACTGCATTTGGCAGTGTCAGCTCCGTGGAGAAATCAAGTACAGGTAAGGATTGCCACTGAAACTGGATGTTATGCCCAGATGTGTTGATTGTTTCGTTGAGGGCTGTTGGTTTCTGCGTGAAGTGAGAAAAGCCGAGTGTCTCAGCTCATCTACAAAGAGTCCCATGATCCTGCATTTCTAAGGCCCTGCTCTGAATATCTCTGCATA
This sequence comes from Pachyramphus minor, assembly GCA_013397135.1. Classification (NCBI taxonomy): domain Eukaryota; kingdom Metazoa; phylum Chordata; class Aves; order Passeriformes; family Tyrannidae; genus Pachyramphus; species Pachyramphus minor. The sequence continues at coordinate 9,055 of VYXB01004893.1, forward strand.
GGTGGAAACTTTGAAAAAAGTAGGCAGGAGTTGAGACAGAAGAATTTGGAAAGGCTGATACAGGAAGGAGAGGATCATTTCAGGGATGAAAGCACAGCCAAGGTTGGAGGGTGCTGAGCATCACCCCTCCTGTGCTGCTGGTGATGCAGTTTTTGTATGAGCAGGAGTTTGGCTTAGCTTAATGTGGTGCCCCAGAGCACAGTAATAAATTGCAGTGTCCTGGAAAGAGAGAGTTGCTATTTCTAAGGGGGCTGTTTTATTAACAACCACCACAGAGAATCGGCCACTGCGGAACTTGCCCCCGGAAATAAATGCATGCAGGAGAAATTCCAAAGTTTTCCTTGGGAATTGGCGGTACCAGAAGAAATTCAAAGTGTTCTCGGTGGTGGACTGGCAAGGCAGAACCACTCGCTGTCCAACTGTGGCTGATACCTCAGAGAAGAATTGCTTCTGCGAGTCACCTCCAACCAGACCTGCAACACAGGCATAAATGTGTCTGCAGAGAAGTTTACGTCTTTCTCTCACTTGCTTTGTGTTTAGGACTCTTTGCCCCAGACTTTGCTGTCTTTCCAAAGAAATGGAAAGTTCAGGTATCCACTTCCATCCCCGCTCTACATTTCTCCCTGCCCTCATCCTCTTGTCAGTAGAGACCTCTGAGTAGCCTACTGAAAACCATTATGAGAGACGATAGGAAGTATATGAATGCACTCACCTGACTGGATTAGTAGGACACACGCCGGCACAGCCACAGTGAAGATCATTTTTCCCAGCTCAAGAATCCCTGTCCCTTGGGAAGCTCTCAGTGCACTGCGGGACACATCACTCTTGGCCAGACACAATGAAATGGCTGCATCCTGCAGAGAGTGCCAGAGCATGTGTGACACAGTCACACCTCTGGGGTGTGGAAGGTCAGAATGAGGCCCATTCACCTTTTGCCTTTGCTTGTCTTCGCAGCAGAACAGCTTCAGTGGCCTCTTGCACTTTTCCCTGGGCTTCCTTTGTTAACATTTACTCTGCGAGGTAATGAGGTAACGTTTCTCCCTCACTGCAGAGTGTGTCTGCAATTGTGTGCTCCCTGTTACTGGGTGGCCTTTTGAAAGCACAAGGGCTCCCCTGAGCGTTTGAGGCTCTGGGAAATACAGGTGTGGTGTTCTTTTCAAAAGGTTTCGTGTTTCTCTTTGTTTAGCCTCTGGTATTTTGGAAGCAGCTGTTCAGTGTTTCTCCACACATTAGAACTCCTGGAAGAAGCTGATAAGGAGGAAAAAGTGGTATTTTAATAGGTGAACGGATAAATTCCTAGAATAGGGGGATGGAGTCCTGATTCCAATGGGTTGGCTCAGTGCTGGCTGGGGCGGGGCAGGATGGTAGAGTGGTGGAGAGCGGAAATCTGCAATCTTTATACCTCTGCTGGGCATAAGGACAGGGGCTGGGGCTTTGCAGCCACTGCTGGCATAGTGAAAAGGGGCTGGGACTGGGACAGGGACAGGGAAAGGGAAAGGGACAGGAGGCAAAATCCTGGTGCTGGTGAGGGGAGAAGTACCAAGGAGCAGCCCTGGCACTGGAAACAACTGCTCCTGAGCAGCACCTCTCTCTCTCCAGCCTCCCAGCAATTCCTCAGCCTTGGCTGTGTTTCTCATTTTGGTGGGTATGGTGAGAGAGAGAAGCCATCACTGCTGGGCATCTAATTCTGCAGTAATGTACTTTTTATCAGTCAAGGCTGCAAGGGGAGGTTGGTTTTTTAAGTCAAAGACCCTCAGCTGAAATCTGCCCAGGTGGTGACCATCCCCTGGCCAAAGAACCTAATGTTCTTGGAGGACCCAGTAGTGCCCAGAAGATACCTCGGCTCACTGCTCCCCGATGACCTGTCTGACAAGGGATTTCAGGGCAAGGAGATGATGGTGCAGATTTTTGTGACAGGCACCCTAACCACTGTGAACACTTCGAAAGCTACAATGGGAAGGAGCTGGTTTGGTGAAATGCATGTGAGAGGGCAATAATGTACCTGTGTTTCCCCCTTTGGACACAGGGGCAATGTCCTGCATCCAGGGAGGATCAACCCCATTCACCAGTATGTGCTGGGAACTGCCCAGCTGTTAGGCAGATTTGCAGAAAATTACCTGGGGGGTCCTGCTGGACATCACACTGACAATGAGCCAGTAATGTCTCTTTGCCTCAAAGAAGAAACTCATAAAACAAAGCCTGTCCTCTTTTACTCTCTAGCACTTGGGACAACAGCTGTGTCTTGGGCTGGTGTCTTCCAGGTATGGTAATGCACTCCAAATACTCTCAAATTAAACTAAGAATCCAAACTGGTATGAAGCCATCCTTGTTGGGGCCTGAAAGCTCTCATATATTTCTACACAACCTCCACCTCCTGGCCCTGCATGTTCTTTGACTCGCTTCTGGTGAGGTGACAGGCTCCTCATGTATTCACATGTTTTTTTCTTCCCTTCTCTCTCTCCACTTGCTCCTCAAGCCCTAAAACATGTCCTGCACAGAGCAGTGCCAGCCCTGCTGTCCCTGCAGCCCGACCCCGCTGGCCAACAGCTGCAATGAGTGCTCTGTCAGGCAGTGCCAGAGCTCCACCGTTGCCATCCAGCCCTCTGCTGTGGTGGTGACCCTGCCCGGGCCCATCCTCAGCTCCTTCCCACAGAACACCGTGGTGGGATCCTCCACCTCCGCTGCCGTTGGCAGCATCCTCAGCTGTGACGGAGTGCCCATCAACTCCGGGGGCTTTGACCTCTCCTGCATCACCAGGCCCTACTGTGGCACAAGGTGTTCCCACTGCTGGTGCCTGGACAAGGACCCCCAGGGACTCAGAAGCTGATGCTGGACTGAGGACAGCTCCTAGCCATCGGTTTTGGAGAGGCTGAGCTTCCAGTGCTGCCCTTGCAAAGGTAACCTGGGGCTCTCTGAAACCATGGCCAGTGTCCGACTTCCCTGCTTTACTCTCTCTCCCACCTCCTTCTTGTCTTCTGTACTTCTGGGCTATAGGAACCCCAAAGCCAGCCTGGGGGTTCTGCTGGCCCCTGTCCCTCCTTGAGACAGGGAGATGGATGACCTGTGGGTGATAGGTGCAGACTTTCTGCAGCTCCTGGTGCTCTTCCTTCCCTGGCCACCTCCTCTTTGGGTGAACTTGTTCCCCACCTCAGAATCACTTAAGTTCTCTGCATCCCAGAGAAGCGAAAGCATCACCAACAGGATGAGGGATCTGATCCTTCCTCTCTACTGAGTGCTGGTGAGATCATCAGCACAGTGCTACCTCCAAGTCCTGTGCTCCCCAGTACAAGAGAAATGTCAGAGTCAGCCCAGCAAAACAGTGCAGTGACTGGAGCATCTTTCTTATGAGGATGGGCTGAGAGAGCTGCCTCTGTTCAGCCTGGGGGAGACAAGACTTGTGGGGGACTTTGGCAATGTGTGAAAGTAGCTGATGGGAGGGAATTAATGTCTTCTGAATGAAAGTCATCTGAGTCAAGCATGCTTGGGACTCCATTTCTCTGTCACAGGAGGCTCTGGAGAGAGAAATTGAAGATTTTAACATGTTCAGCCCAAGGAAAGACACCAAACTGTGGCCCTAACTGTGTTCTGCATTTGCAAGTGCCAAAAGGGTGATTTTCAACATTGGGAATTTCATCTCTGGGCACTCAGGCCACAGCTGAGCTCCTCACAGCCCTCCGAGTCAGAAGGTGCTTTAAGCATTCCCTCAGGCAGACACAGCCTGGTGAGAAGCACTGCCTCTCAGCTCCAGGTTCAGTGCCAAAAGAGCCTGGAGCACCTGGAAATTCATGGAGGAGTCTGAAGGAGGAGACCAAGCAGTCTGCTGTCAGGCAATAGGAGGCTGCAGGTGGCTTTCCTGCCTTTTGCTCCTCCTGGAGTTCACAACCAGACCAACCAGCCCCCTGCATGGGAAAAGTGTCCATGGTGAACTTCTCTTGCCATCCAGTGCCCAGACAGAGACCAAGGCCTGCACCCCACTCTGCCAGGGCTGGAGACAGGTGCCTTTGCAGCCCCTGATGGTACCTGGAGCAGGGGCCTGACTCCCTCACAGGGAGTTTCTCTCTCTTCTCAAATGTCTCAAAATAGCATCTGCTGTTAATATCCCACCCAGAGTCAGACACACCAATTCTCTCTGGCAGGAGAAGACAAGGCCTTCTTTAAAAGCATCTTCTCTCCATCTCTTCGGGTATCAAAATTGAATCATTTTTCTGCAGATGACACCTCCCAGAAGAAAGAGAAGACAATGATGTTATAAACTACTGGGTATCTTTGCCTATAATGGGATCAGGAATCATTAAAGGATGCAGTGGAAAAAATATTTTGGGGTAGTACAAGATATGGGATGCTTAGAAGAAGCAGCAGTAGAGGCAGAGATGGGGAAGGATCCAAGCAGTTTGGGCTGGAGCAAGTGTGGGGAAACAGATGGAGACAGGGACAAGAGCGGCAAATGATGTGTGAATATGTGTCTGATCCACATGCAGAGCCTGTTGCTCTGTCTTGTTTGCCCTCCTGCCAGTAGTTCCCTGTAAGCACAGTTATCAAGCCCAGCTGGAACAGGGAGCAGGACTGATCCTTCACTCTGTGCTTTGAAAGCCTCTGACCATGGGCTTTGAACAGTTTGGAAAGCTACTGGAGCCACACAGAGTTCCCTGGGGACCTGCTGGAGCCCTCAGCCTCTTCCCAGAGGCCTCCTACCAGCTCCCATGCACCTCAGACCCCCAACCCCTCAGGGCAACTTAGCAAATCTGAAGCTCAACCACTCATCAAGTAGGAACCTGCCTCCACCGTGAGCCTGAGTCAGTGTGTCCAGTCTAGCTTTCACCTTGTCTTCTGGGACCAACTCTAAATCTTATGAGACCTATAAAAGTCAGTCTCAACACTGAGCCATTGTGTGTGGAGACTCATTTTACAGACAGAGAAGAGGATCTCTACAACAAATTTAAGACAGAAATTGTGTAATTATAGTTACGAAAGGTTTTCTTACTTGTTCATATATAATTGGTTTAATCTTCATTAATGTTAACACTCCCTATATTGTTATAATCCCTCCCAGTTACCATATTTGTCCTATATTACCACCCCTACTCCAAATTTGAAAAATTCCTCCCTTTTCTCCTCCCATCCTTACCAAGTTTGTACACCTGTGCCTCCCCTTATTACCATGTTAGGCAAGCTCCACTTTTCTTCCAGACCCTTCTGTGGCAGACCCTACGAAAAGGGCTGTCACCATTTTAATAAGGTTCACTCCTCACAACCTCCGGTGTTGGGTGATTCACTCCACCGCCGCGTCACAGCATCCTGAGTTCAGTGAATGCCTCAACCTGCCAGGGAGCCGCGGCTCTGCTCGCTACTCTGCCCGGAGTGCACCTGCCTTTTCAGTCCCATGGGTTGCGACTGTTAGAGTCAAGAGACTATTACTTTTAA
>VYXB01004895.1:0-36306 GCA_013397135.1 Pachyramphus minor
AGAGCATTATATGGGAGAGAGTATCAATATTTTTAAAATGAAGTCAGGATTTTTCCTACATTGATTGTCATTTGGGCCCTACATTTATAAGAAGACTAAATTGCTTGAAGAGTGGGAAAGAGACACTAAATAACTTTATAAATTGGAGGTACTCATATTAGCTGGATTTAACTAGGAATATTAACAGACTTCATCTAGGAGGTTTAGGGGAAAGAACTGAGGCACAGTTAGGGGGTATTTCTGAAGAAGAAATCACATGGTATGATGATATGAGAATGAACCCCCTGGTTTATGGAATCCCTGTGAGCCTTATTTCTTATGAAAGTCTAGTCCATGCAAGGGTCATTAAAGAAGGAGTTAAAAAGCTGTTCCAGGCAGAAAAGGTTTGCAGGTTTCTGACCAAGTACAAATCCTGTCCCATTTACGGATGTGATTCAAGGCTAATTATCAGGGACTTCATCAAAGCTTTGTTCACATTGGTAGCAAATCTATTTAGCTTGGCTGAAATGCAGGTCTGGCTTGTCTGGGAAAAGATCTGCCTTGGAAAACGTGGCAAAGCCATGGAGACCTATTGACAGACCAATATCTACTTATGAATATTTATGCAACAAACAATCAAGATGCATCTTCTAAGCAATTATTAACTTATTCACTCAGAATTTAAGATAAAGTGCTTTATAAATTGAAAAGAAAGTACTTTTACTTCTGCTAATCTCCTTTAGTGGAACCCACTGAGCTTTGCTGCTGCCTTTCCACAGCAGCAAAACACATCTCTCTAAGTACTTCTGATTCTTGATGTTGAAAAGATGTAAATTAGTAAATAAGCATTTAGAAAAGCCTTCAGTTACTAAGTGCATTCATTGAAATGCTTAATTCCCTTTGACTGACGGGTATTCTCCCAGAAAAAATGACCAAGTTATTAAACTTTAAAATATTTAATTAATTACTCTTACTTGCACATGTTTCAAAATTAAATGGTAAGTGCACTATACTAATAAAACAATCATAAAAGCAATAGTGTTTTGTCTAATGGTTTTAAAAGTCATTTTGTGACATGGGTGTTTGTTTTAGCACTAATATCCCAAGGACAGGATTTTTAAACTTTTATTTCTGCGTGGCATCACCTTACTTAGGCTTTAGGCCTAATGCAGCTCCCAATTCTTAATGGAAAGGGAACTAAATGAGCATTGGAGTCCCTGCTGAGAAAGTCAGCAAAAGTTAAAGGTATCTGAAATCTTAAGTAGCTATGAAAAGTGATTGTAAGTTAAAAGCCTGCTGTTTTCTCTTAAAACACTGTAATAATGTGTAAATTAAGCTGTATAAGAAAGGGATAACTCTTCAGAAACAGCTTGGATTCTCTGTACATGGAGATGAATTTCCAAGCTCTGTTGTGTAACTCTATGCAGAAGAGAGAGACCAAAGGTGTTGTTTTAGAGTATTAGGTTATTAAAGGATGGGTCTGGCTATAATTCCTTATCCAATGGAAATGCACATATCATTGTTAAATAGTACACATAAAAGTAAAATCAGTGACTTACAGAGCTGCTTTCCATGTTTTCCTACAAGCACAAAAAGGATTGGACTAGCAGGCACCTGAGCCTTAAACAGCTGTCCTGGTTTTGCCTGGGAGAGTTAGTTTTTCTCTTAGTAGCTGGTGCAGGGCTGTAGTTTGGATACAGTATGAGGATAATGTAGATAACACACTGATGTTTTGGCTGTTGCTAAGCAGTGCTTAGCAAAGTCAAGGACTTTTCAGTGCCTCCTGCTCTGCCAGGGAGAAGGTGGACAAGAAGCTGGGAGGTAACACAGCCACAACAGGTGACCTGAACTGGGCAAAACGATATTCTACACCACAGAACGTCGTGCTCAGGATATAAACTGGGGGGGAATTGTTTGGGAAGCACTGGTCACTGCTGGGGGGACAGGATGGCCATTGGTCAGCAAGCAGTGAGCGATTGCATTGTGCAACGCTTGTCTGTCTTTTGTTTTACTCCTCTTTTTCTCTCTCTCCTTTTCATTACTACCATAATTACTATTAACATATTTTAACTTATTTTTAATTATTAAGCTGCTCTTATCTCAACCTACGGGTTTTACCTTTGTTTTTTCAATTCTTCACCTCATCCTACTGCAGGGGCTGGGGGATTGAGCAGCTACAGGTTGCTTAGTTGCCATCTGGGGTTAAACAATGACAGCTTTTCACTTCCATTCATTGTTTTGAAAGACCTGAGGGAGTCTCAATATAAGCTGAATAAGCGTTTTGGGTTTACTGTTTGCTTATAAAGATAGTCTGGAGGATGGGGATTTTCCAGCCCTGTTTGACTAACTGACAAATAAAACAACTATCTAAAACTCTCCACAAACCCTGTAATATAATAATATTTTTTTTATTATTTGTATAGAGGTAACTTTTCTCGGTTACAGGTTATATTGATATTGTTGGTCTCCTGTGTCACTGCTGTGATCTATGCAGTCTTTGGTCTAAGATGTTTCAGGATTCTGTGTAGGTATGTATATTGGAATAAAAACAATTCTAAAGCAAAGATATTGATTTAAAAATTTTCCTTTTGCTTAGATGTGTTTTATTTTTATTGTCCTACTCCTGCATGATGTGGACTCTTAAGACTAGTTTTGTGGAGCAGGTAAGAAAGTGCCTAAGTGCAAGTAATTTCACTAGAGTTCTATTTAAATATATATATATATAAAAGGATTACTTTTTAGTTATGTTGCAATTTAAAGGTTATGTGTAGATTTACTGTAGCAATTATACCTGTTTTAACCATTGATGTACTACAAATATTTTGATTTTCATCTCAAGTACTAAGCTACTACATTATGTTGCTGTCTAAAGCTCCCATGAAGTCAAAATATAAAAGCTCCCTAGGTTTTACAGGTTCCTATGGCTTGACTGGTTTTAAGTGCACACAGAGTTCTGACAACAGTGCCATATTGCCAAACCAGACATGTGAGGACAATACAGGGGAAGTAAAACTTTCCATTGCATGGAAAGACACAGAAATGTGCTAGGTAAAATTTTAGTTGATTATGTTGTGCTTAAAAAGAAAGATTTTTTTAGGAAGTATTAAAGAATTTGGAAACCTCAACTGTCTTGGTAAGATTTATTTCCAAGATGGTCTTTCCATTTCTTTAAGAGAAACAAATACTGTGTTTTGTGCACATAACTGTGATAAATAAGAAAACTTGTGTAAAAAATCACAAGACATTGAACCCAATGGTAGAACCCTCCATAACTTCCCTATTACCAGAGTATTGACCTGTGAGTTTGACAGCCAAGGGAAGGAAGGTATTAGGAGTGTCTTTTCAAGTTTCCTTTGAATTCAGAATTAATCAAGTAGCAAATGTTACTTTTTAGTAGGTGAGTCTCATCTGAGCACGTTTTAAAGCACTGCTGTCATATCATTGTGCAAACCTTATGATAACTTTCTTCTATGCATAAATTTTGTGTACTGTTTAGTTATCCCATTCAATCAAGTTCAGAATTACTGGTAGATTTTGCACAAGCAGGTTGAGGGTGTGATTTATGTAGAAGAGACTTTTGTTGGTCAGAATTATCTTTTTTTTCTTTTCCTATCAGGGAAAACAAACAAAACCAAACAAAACCACTTAATAATGTTCTGAGGAAACAAAAAGTGTGAAAACAAAAAGGAATAAATATAGAGACTTGATACCCAGATTGTGAAAGTAATTTGTGTGCTGTTACAGTTTTTCAAACCTGACATTTCACTTGTAATTTCTAACTACGTACCTCATATGCAGACAAATTAATATCACTAAATCTGGATAAATATTTGAGAGAGGGAACTGAAGGAAAGAATATGGTAAAATATAAAAAAGACAAAGTAAAAATGCCTCTCATCTCTCCCAAACTAAAAAGCACTAAAACCTAGGACTAAATAAAATGAGGAAAAAAAGAATGAAAACGTGATTGAAATGACAGTTAAGAAATTAGAAGGAGGAAATGAGTGAATTGACATGAGAAAGAGTAATTTCAAAAAGAAGAGTCAAATGTTACTTCAATAGTTTCATGGCAGAATGCATATATATTATATATTCTTTTGTTTTTATTTTGTTCTCATTACAGGTTGGCTTTCAAGCATGTCTGTTATAATAATTTTATGTCCTCCTTGTCATTATTTTTTATTCCTTTTTTCCTTTTTTTACAGAATTGCTATACTATTTCCCATTTAGGGATTCTGTATGTGTAAAGAAATCTCTACAGTTACTGCAGCTGCATGGGAATCTTTTCAAGAGGCTGATGCAAAGATTTTAGATTACACAGGTGGGTTTGTAATCAGATGTTCAAATTTAAAATCAATGGGAGGAATTAGAATTAGAAACGGGAAGGCATGACTTTAAGTTCTATCTTGCAGCCTCACTTCCTTTTTTCTATCCTTAATTGTAATTAAAAAATCATAGAATTATATAATATCCTAAGTTGGAAGAGACTCACAGGGATCAGCAAAGGGATCAACAAAATCTTGGCTCTGCACAGGACCATCCCCAAGGGTCACACCATGTGCCTGAGAGTATCATCCAAACATTTCTTGAATTCTACCAGGCTTGGTGCTGTGCCCTGAGGAGCCTGTTCCAGTGCCCAGGCACCCTCTGGATGAAGAACCTTATTCTAATATCCAACCTAAATCTCTCCTGACACAACTTCAGACCATTCCTTTGGGTCCTGTCACTGGTCACCACAGAGAAGAGATCAGTNGTTGTTCCTCACACAGCTTCCCCTCATAGCCCTTCACCATCTTCATTGTCCTCCTTTGGACACTCTTGAAGAGCTTAATATCTTTTTTATTTTGTGGTGCCCAAAACTGCCCCAATATTCCAGATGAAGCCACCCTACCAGTGCAGAGCAGAGCAGGACAATGCTCTCCCTTGACAGGATGGTGATGCTGTGCCTGATGCCCACAGGACACTGCTGACTCAGGTTCAACTCGGCACTGACCAGACCCCCAGGTCCCTTTCTGCAGTGCTGCTCTCCAGTGTCTTATTCCATGAGAGAAGATGCATCAGATACTCTCAACATGATGTCTATGCAGTGCCATTAAAGTAAAGCAATTTTAGAATAATTACTTAAACTAGGCAGAAGTACGAGGATTATTAAGGTTACTATATAATTGAATCTGATAAGGTCCATTTATCCAAATACCTTGAACTTAGTCTTTGAACGTTGATAACTATTGTGTTTGTTATCTATTCCTATTAAGTTTTAATTGCAATCTAAAAAGGGAGTTATCAAAGAAATGGCTAATCTTGTTTCAGTGGGCTTTTTTTTTCCTGTGATTTTTCTTCTTATACAGCAAAAAATAATTATGATGGCAGTGCAACACCTCGCCATTTCTCTTTATTCAAGCTGATCAAGTTCTGTTCATGAATAAATTTTTCACTTTTCATTGAACAGCTACTCATATTGATGGAAACAAATACAGTTTCATTCCTCTCCCAAACAGAAGTATCAATATTTTCACAACTGTCTCTTGCTTTCAAAGGCTTCCCTTCATTGACAGCCAGTCTTATACTTTATATTCTTTATTGGGTTACTATTGTTAAGAATGTCTGTGAGTTAGTCAGTATTAGTCTGATAAGGTGGTCAAAATATTGAAAAATGAATCTTTAAAGATTACATTTGCAAAGGAAATTTTTTTTGGGGAAAAAAGAGAATATTTTAAAAAAATACTGATTTTTGCTATTTTAAAAGTCTATTACAGATTCTTATCCATATTTGACAACAGATATATCACAGTTACGATTAAGAGAGAAGTATCCAGGAGACAAAACAGAAACTGAGATGCAAGGCTAACCATTTCTAGAGAACCTTACTCAAATATTCACTTGCGTCTGTGCCAGGTAAGGGTTAAGCAACACTGAGCCACTCCACTGGAAAACATAGACATTTAATGATCTCCATAATCAGGGTGTATTGTTAACCTGCCTCTGATTCACTTTGTTTCCATTCTCCACTGAGAATTCCAACATTTTTCTCTGGTCCTAGCAGTTCTTCCATTTTTACATGAATACTTGTGTAAGTCTATGGTTAATGTTTTATGGACTCAGAACCACATGTTAGCATCGTGATTTAAACTGATTTTCCAACAGCAACTGATTCCTGTGCAGACATTTGAACCAGCTCCATGATCCATGCTCCAGACTCCTGCCAGATATTAAATTGAATATATAAAAGTTGAGAAAATAAAGATATGTTTTACCATCTTTTTTTTGCAGTATTTTTAGCTGTGTATTTAGACATGCTAAACATAAGATATTTGAAGTAGTTTAAGAAGTGCCAAAAGGGAAAAAAAAAGTCATTGAGATAGCTTATTTAAAAGTTAGGAGATATTTAAATGTGTAAGTGTTTAGGTAAGATAAATAGAAGGAAAATAAATCAGATTTAGCCCAAATCTAAATGCAATCATTCAGCCTATAAATTTGTTTTCAAGTAGTTTGTTATAACAATGCAAGTAGATAAGACTGATAACATCAGTAGCTAAAATGTGTTTGTCAGTGTTTTGCATGATAATTCTGAATAACATAATTCTCCAAAGAATACAAAATTCTCTGTCAAATTTTAACTTGTCAGGCATGTGTTGTAACAGGGAGCACGGGCCTTCCATCAGCCAAGAACTGCCTGTGGATCTAACTGCCATCTGGCAAAAGGATCTAAGATTTCCAATGTAGAAACAAATATTTAGATCCTTGTATTTCAAACAGAGCATGTCTGAAAACAGAGGCTATGAATCCAGAGAGGTGGTTGCAGAGGTTTCTCCTGAGAGCACTTGGAGGGTGTTGTTGCAAAGTGCCAGGCAGGGGCAGAGATGTGTAGCAATGTTTTGGACTGGTGTTTGTTTATTTGGTGTCAGGTGTGTGCATTAACTGGGTACTGTTAACCTCATTTTTTTAACTGACAATAGATATTTAGAAATTTTACATGAGTGACTGTGGCACACATTGTCCTGACTGGTAACAGGGCTACTTGTATAATTAACACCAGGTATCACAGCTCTCCATCCTTGGCTTATTGTAGACAGAGAGGACTTTCATACTTGAGGTGGACTCAAGTTCTCTCAGAGCTTGTTCTCTGTATGTAGGATAATAATGCCCTGGAGTTCCGGGAGAAATGAGACCTAATTAACCCCTACACATTGGGGTGTTGTCTTCTCTCAAGCAGCCATCTGTGTGACTAAAAATCAATTAGTTTATACCTTCCTGTACAATAGTAAAGCTTAGTCTGGGTAACGCTTTACTGGACCTTTTGACACTTATGTTCTTCTCACAGACAAGATTAATTTATATGGAGTTTCTTCTACACCTGTTTTCACTTAAATACCTTCTAAAGCCTCAGCTGCCAACTATTAACATGAAAAATTAAGGAGATTGTCTCTAGCTTCTGCTTGCAGCTTGACTGCTTTTACACTGCCCATGGCAGTGAGCATGATGAGGAAATAATTGCTGAATTTATTTGCTTATGTATGCAGCTTCTGAGTGATGGTGCACATCTGGCCATGGTACTTTTCTTATTTCAGTTCTGCAAAGAACACAACTTAGCCTTGCTAGGTATGACAAGAAGATAACTATGATCACTAAGGAGCATTTGTCATCTTCAGCTACACCAAGTATAAAGAGATAGCACAGCCTGGTACAGCTACAGAATTAACATCTAATGATACATATATTTTTAAACTGCAATTCTTCTACATATCTGAGCTACAGTAAACCACTTTGTGAAGTGCTAAAGATGACTCCAGTACCATGTCGTGTTGCCTGTATAGCTCACTTGGACCATGTGTCAAAAGAAGGTAAGGAATACATAGGAAATTTCTCCTGCCGCTTCTGTTTGCATTCTTTCTCCATCTTTCTTGTGGTTTCCCTTCAGGTACTGGAAGGCCACAATTAGGTCACTCTGAAGCCTTCTCTTCTCCAGGCTGAGCAATCCCAATTCTCTCAGCTTTTCCTTGCAGGTGTTCCATCCCTCTAATGACCTTGCTGTCCTCCTCTGGACTCTCTGAAACGTGCAACAGAGCACAATACCTTTCCTTGTATCCATCCTAAGACTATCTTAAGTATACCTCTGGGTGAAAAATTGTATCCTCTTGGTATCATCTTGCCCAAACATCCACCTAAGATCATTGAAATTGGTTTGTGCTACTGTCACTACCAATGACTGTGACTCAAAAAGATTGCCTTCAGCATCCTGAATTTGAACCAAAACTGGTTCCAGGATGCCTGGCAGCATAAAGAAGACTCTCTGCCTCCTAAAGCTGCCCTGAGAAATGCGGAGTGCTTTAATGGGAAAGCACTTCCATATGGCAGCCTGCTCAAAGGCATGGGCTGCTCCTCTCTGGTACTGCCTCTGCACTGTGATCTGGAACACACCTACTACAAAAAACACTTTCAAAATAAAAACTAAGAATAAGCTGGAAGATGAGAAGGGCCTGTTAAAGGTTGCAAGTAGATTATACTTGTGTAAGAAATTTAACTAAAACTTACAGGCAAGGATGAACAAATTGATGGTCAGAATGGCATGGAAATAGAGGTTTGTAAGGATCTGAGAGTTACATGCAAAGAGAAGATGCAATATTCCCGGCGTTCCTGTTTTATTCATACTCTCTTGTAAACAACAACCGGTGTTTGTCTTTTAGTTAACCAAAATTCCCAGGAGCGTCCTAAACCAGTGCTTTGATCCCACACGTTCACCTCACATCATCTGGTGGCTGCGTTCAGCCATGGGAAGACCATGCCAAGACCATTCTGACCGATAAGCAGTGCTCACCTTGAGAATCAAAAACACCCTCTTCATCAAAAACACCAGTCAAGGCCAAAAAGCTCCGTTTTGACCCTAATCAGCTAAATGCAGCTGCTGCTGGCGGCTTAACTTGTTTGCACATTCCTCCAAAAGGAATTTAAATCAAGTGCACCAAAACCACTTTGAGACCAAAGAAACAACAAAAATCAACCGAAATTGTAAGATCTTTCTCATTAAAAAATTTTAAAAAATCACTCTGGGTTAAGTTGCTAAGTTAAGTGCATTCCAAAAGAAATATGGGTGTGGACGGAGAACCTGCAAAATGAATTGAACATTTAAATTTAAAGTTCTGAAATAACTAGATAAATCTTGAACTTATCTAAGTGGTCAGCTATTAATTTAACAGGAATTAATCCATCTGTAAAAAAGACATGAAATTAGGAAAACATCAAGTGTGATGACTTCTCTGTGAAATGAGAGCAAGAAGCATGATCCAAGAAGAGCAAAACAAGGCCCTTACACAACCATTCCTGTTTGAATAGCCAGTGCTGTCAAGGTGGGAAAGGAGATAGGGTTTTATGATTTGCATGAGAAAAATTTATCTTCAAGACAAAACCAAAAGGAAATGAAAAATATAATAGCCAGTTTATTATATTCCAAGAACTATACTCCTTCCCTTACTGAAGACACACCACTCAAGCATTTATTTTGATTAACCAGCAAAAATTTTGCAATTCCTGAAATAAATATGTTCCATGAAAGCTAAAACTTGATTCCAGACAATAATTTTCTTTTTCTGTGTTCGTGTATATGAACAAGTATTTCTTTGCTAACTAGCACATAAGAAGTGAAACTAATTAAATTCCAGGCAGAGTGAATAATTAAGGAACTTTGGTAACAATTAATAACAATTGATTGTAATGAAAAATTCTCCAGCTGTATTTCTTACTAATTAAACTTCTTGAACAGAATATTAATATATAGCTGAAATAGTGTTCATGTGGCAGCTAGAGAAGAAGGCCTGTGCTCTCCCTCATATTAAGATAATTCACCTGATAAGCAATTTCTTTTCTCAGTTTCTATTGTCATACACATGAAGAATACAACATGGCTGTCAAAAAGTGTGATGTACAAAAATATCATCACATAAGTAGCTTGCATTAATTCTGTCATACAAAGATAAAGTTTTATGTTCCACTTAGTAATGCACAACAATCAAAGTATGCTACTTTCACTCCAATTTTCTTTCACCTTTTGCAGAACTTGAGGGTAGTCAGATGGTAAAGATCCAACAAGGTAGGTGGGGAGACAGCTCCTATTAGTTTGTTCATGGATAACCCTCATATGTCTTTATGCAATAGCATCAAGACTCAGAAAATACCTGATCATCTGTAGGAGATGTATGTAGACCCAGAGAGAGAATTTCTATTTTTGGGCTTTCTGGTCTGTGATTTGGATTTACAATCACTAACAGTTCTCTGCTGAAATCTGAGGCAGACAAGCAGTGCACATGCCTGAAATTTTTCCACCCTTCAGAGAAAAAAACTGCACAAAGTGTCAGTTTACCAAATGAGTTAATACACGATCCTTGGAAGTATTAGCTTAGCCCTATAAGTTGGAAGCAGGAGGCATAAAGAGGCTGAAAAAAAGCAGACCTTGCTGGCTCATGTCCTAGTCAGAAGTTCTATTACTTCATGGGCATTCATCAGAAATCTAAGTGTTCAATTATTTTAGATTTAGGCACTCATAGTTAACCCCCATTTTAGTTTCCAGAGGTGGTTTTTTTTGGAACTATTTCTAGATCTAAGTAGCTGCCTGGGCTATAATTATTACTGCTAATGTGATCCTAACAGAGTTTACTGTGCGCCAATCACCCAGGAGAACCCTCTGACTACTACACATAAAAAATGAACATATTACATTTTTCACACATTGACAAGATTTTAATTACCTTTTAAGTAATGTTAATGTCCATCAAATAAAATACAGATTTCCTGAATTACATTCAAGAACACTCCCTAGGAAATACTGAAGCCTTTGCAAGAATGTCAAGAGTGCCCTATTCAGTCTTAGGAAGGCATCTGTTTTCAAAAAGGATGACAGGAGAGAGTCACATGGTAAATGGGTACACTGGGAGTCATGAATTTATGTGGAAGAGCAAGTCAGCAAATACACAGCCAAAATTCAAAGGCTACTGATTTTTTTTTTCTGTTTATTCAGTGGGAATAATCCTATTCTGCCACCTTTGGTGGGGAGGGGAGCTTTGAAACACTGTTGTTCAGAAAACCTTTCTTAAAAAATAATGCTGTATACGGTAAATGTACCTGAAGAGAACAAACAGAAAACTAAGCAGATTATTTTCTTTCATCTGTCACTGCTACTCAGAGGAAAGAGAAAAAAATTAAAAGACAATTTTATTAGACCACAACTTCACTGACTTACCCTGTTTGAACATGACTTCCATAGCACACAGTAGCATTGCTATCCCTTATCTTCCTGCTCTCATTTATACTGGAGACAATAGTAGGTCTTATTCCTCCTGGAGCTGGTTTTCTATAGAGGTCTTGGATTTTCTTGGGAAAAAGGTTGACAAAGAAGTGTGTCTGGCATTGAAACTGTCTGCTTCTTTCCCACTCCCATCATAACTGTGGAATTAGTTTTGATATATTCTCTCTTCCTCATTTCAGAATTTATTATGCTGTCAACAAAACAAAATATAACATATATAAACAAGAGTTAGGCCAGAAATTAATTAATCTTTTGTAATTATAAATGTGAAGAAAAGATGGATTTTTGTCTAAGATGTAGGAATGACAACCATTTCTGGCTCTGGAGTAATAGACATAGCAATTAGGACCTCATGCATACAGATATTTAAGCACCTTCTTCTGCAGATAGACACCAAAACTCAAATATTCAAAGTTGATTAAATCTCATCTGAAGTTAGATAGAAGAATTTAAAAATTTGGGAAGAGCTGGGTCATATTTATCTAGAAATTAATAGCAATTTCTTCCAATTCACATCTGGAATATCTTATACCCTAACTAGGAGGACCTTTGGACTCTTAAAAATTCTTAAATTCTTAAATGTTTTGTTTTAGCTCCTTCATGAAAAATGAAGGCAATGATTCTTTGATCTATTTCTCTTCTGTCAGTGTGTTGATAAGGATATCACTTCATATTGCACAAGTTCATAAATGTTTTTTCCACTCTGAAATATTTATGCTTCATCCTAATGTAGCAGGGTTTGTATTGGATTAATGACAATAATTCTGAACTTTGTCAATCCTACTAGGATTTCTGCAAAGCTTCACCTGCAAAGAAAAGTTGTGATCATAACTGTTTTGAACATAGAAATGTGTAGGACCAAAAAAAAAAAAAGACAGTGTATTATCTAGAAGAATGCAAAACTGAAGATATTAAAAGGATTGCTCACATAGCTTAATTTCTATCACAATAGTCACTTCTAAGAGAACTACTTCTGTGACAAAACAGAAGAACTGTATTGGACAAAGATTCATTGATTTTTGATAGGCCGTCTGTTGACTGATTATTTCCAGATTAAAGAGTTGGAGGGATCTTGTTCTTCAGTAAAACGGTAAAGAGTGGCCTTTATGCAATATGTCAAATCCAACATCTGGCAAAAATATCCCTGAGAGTCTAACAGTCTTAAAGCAAATGCTCAAAACAGAATAACAGAGGCAATGCTATTGTTCTTTTGTGTGCCAATAATTTGTACTCCAGTTTACTAATATTGGTATGAAATGACATCTTGTTTTCCTGATAGGACCTAAATGCAATTCAACTGAGTGATACAGGGAGCTAAATTTTCTTTATGCATTTTACCACTTATGATGCCAACAGTGATATATGAATCCCTCAAAATATAAATCAACAAAACCAACCAAAAAATAGTGTGTGCATTTCAGGGGACTGTAAAAAGTACTTTATAGCTTTCCTCTTGAGAGTATGTTCAAATGCAGATTCCCATCTATAAGCTGTATTTTGGTTGATATCATCATGTTTTCATCTCTGAGACAATCTATATGTGTATTGTGCTTATGGTGCTTCTCAGGGTATTCATATCAGTGCTTCTAATGCAGTAGCATCACTCCTGTATCAGCTGGCTGAAACAAGACCCAGGTATGATACTGCGGGATCATGGGATTCACAGGAAACTTGGGAAATTTAGAACATTTATTAGGGAGAGGATTTTAGTGCTTAGATAGAAGGTGATAGTTATAGACCCTGGTGTTTTCACTAAACTGTATTTTTCCACCTGAAGGTGTAAGGTTCCTTTTTACTTTATAGGTATGATTCCAATTAATTATGATAGGAGGTTCATACACGTATCCAGAGACATACTCAGAACCTTAAATCATTTTTACTTCCCTTTTTATATCCTCTTTTAAGCTGTCATCACTGTTACTCTGAAACACTTCAAGTTATGGTACATATATTTTCAAAACATAGAGAGGCTCTGATTTAGAAATAAATGCATTTGGGAAAATTAACCTCAAACCTTTCACACTCTATCAGAACTCAGTAAAGAGTAATATTATGCCAGGTGCTTTTATTGCTGCTTTCTTTTTTTATTTTCCTAGTGCCAAACAAACGTCATGGGTCAGTAGTTTCAGGAAAAATACAGCATCCTGTGTTCCATATAATATATTGTAAACCTTGTGCCAAAAGGGAATGTGGGATCAAAGCCTTCTCTCCTCTTAATGACTATAAATTTGCTAATGCCATGGAAGACAAAGGGAGAAGAAAACTACTTGGAGCTGCCAGAACTAGCCTCTGCTTCAGGGAAGGCTGAGGAGAACAGGCTTAAAAACAGGAACCCCTGAAAAGTCTTTATTCAGATGGTCTTGGAATTTTTGCAGAATTCTTAATTCTTTTGATTATCAATTGATTACAACTCTGATGATTAACTCAGGACATGACTAATATCTAGATTCAGTAAATAATGTATTGGAAAATGAAAAATCAGTGAGTTATAATTAGTTGATACTTAAAAGATTTAGAAATTTTCAACAATTCTAAACTATCTGAAAAAAAATTTTCAGGGTCCTTAACCTTTCTGCAGTTCAACTATTTAACTACCCAAGAAAATTAGGGAGAAATATAGACTAACATGTGAGGAAATATATCTGCAATTTGCATTTTATAGAAAACTTTTAATGGGATATGAAATGAGGATCTAATAGTCATTAAGGCACAATATACTCCCCAGTCTTCCCTTATTGGAAGCTTAGCCAGTAAACACAGCTACAATACCTACAATACAATACAATTACAATAATTAAAAGAAAATTCAGTGTCTTTTTTTTCCTCTGCTATATCAATGTATAGACCTGATCTGCCTAATATAGTCAAATTGCAACTAGAACAACTTGTGTCTTGATTGTGAAAAACATGGCATGAAATCCTGGCTATGTGAAAGTAGGACTTCAATTATCTTACAAACCTGTGAAATATTACAGAGCCAGTCTATGACAGTTCAGCTACAACATTGATACCACAATTTTTCATTGCTTGTATCCTCTAAGTGGAAAACAGTAAACTAATATGCAAATAATGTGAAATTATCTCAAGTTAGACATCAGGATTCTGTAGGGCTGGAGTCATGATTTTAAATACTAGGAGCTGTTGCATTACACAGTGAATATCCTGGTACAGAAAAGATAAGAAAGATGATTTTCAAATTGGTGTCAAAATTTTTTGTAGAACTCTCAACATTTTCTACACTCCTGAACATGTGCAGAATCAGGTATTTTCCCGAAGTCTCTGCTTTAATTTAAAGGTTTATCTTTTTCTGGTCTAGAATTCAGTCAGTCTTTCTCAGGAAGCTTTCAGGTACTTCCATCTTTTGTGTTACCAAGAGACTGAAAATTGCAGAAAGTAAATTGAAGCTTCTTTCTGAGCACTGCCCTCCACAGGCAGCCCCACCTGACTTTCTCAATCTTTCTAGTGTCCTGCTTTTCTGCTTTCTATTCTTCTCTCCTTCAAGAGGGACAAAACCCCTAAAAACACTTAACAGACAAATATTATTTGGGATGTATTTAATCTAAAATATCTAAATATGTGGTGATCAAGACAAGGAAGATTGAGTATTGTAAATAAATAGTAATCCCTATGGGATATATCCTTTATATAAAAACAAAAATACTGCTATACACATTTAAGAATTAGGAAAAGAAATCATGAAAAAATTATTACTCTCAACATGGCTGAAGTGATTTGTCCCAAGGTTTTAAATGTTACTTTATGGTAAAACAATACATAAACAAACAGCCAATTTAATTAAATTCAGACGTACAAATGTGTGGCACAATATAATTTTGTCAATAACCAATGAATTATTCACTGCCCTGAAATGTTTTGACCCTCGTAAATCTGTTTGTATCTTCCACCTTAAATTTATAACTGTTGTTTTTTCTCAAGAGCGGTGTCAAGTGTAATTTTTTTTTTTATTTTAACTTATTTACCATTTGTATTAACCTATGAATTCTTCCCGTAACAAAAGTGTCTTGAAAACTAACCGGGAAAAAAAAAAAAAATCTATGTCAATATGTTATCTACATTTTTTCAAATTTAAAACCAGAATATCTACCCAGTTCTCAACCACAGTCAAATTGCTTTTGGCATTTTAGCATGTCCAGAGCCAAATTCCTATATGACCTCACTCGACTTTTTCTCAGTTCAACCCCCAAGAAAATTCATAATTATCACAGCTGGAAAAAATATGTATTTTTAATTTAATATTCTCCAGCATTTGAATTACATAAAAGTTAGATCCCAGTATTTCAATTGTGGTATATTTATTAACATCCTGAGTGTGCACTACTCTTTTGAAAGGTTTCAAAAACCTATTCAGATTATTTTGCATCCCCAACATTTTGCACCAAAGCCCTTATTATTATATGTGGTTTAAATTATAATATCTAACATTTGAATAAGCATGTACATTTTCTTAAAAGTATATTTATGCAAGTGTGGGACATATACAAACATACACTCAAATGCAGCACTTTAACCACTTTCTTCTTGTCTAAGTGATAGCTTCAAAGAAAAAAAACAACAGAACAAAACGACATCTCAAAAACTGGAGACAGGATTAAAGCAAAAAAGTTGCTTTGGGGTTATTTTTTGTTTTGTTTTGTGGGTTTTTTTGGTTTGGTTTTTTTTTGGTTCTTTGTTTGGTTTTGGTTTGTTGTTGGTTTTTTGTATAGTACTTTAAATCACAAGGAAATTTGGGATTCCATCTGTCTCATTAAGGAAAGACATGACAGCTCCTCAGTTGTACAGCTGAGAAGAAATTAATAGCCAGATGCTGACATAAACCTGAAAATCTGGTCTAATACCTGTATAATAGCTTTAACAGATTGTGAGATATCGACATAAAAATACCACTAGTCTGGTGTTGAAGTTTTATAGCAGCTTTATCCAGTCATGGGTGTTGAAGGAAACAGCACAAAGAAATTAAATGGTAAATCACACCTTTATTTAACCCATACACAAATTCTAAAATAACTGAAAACATAGGCACCTTAGTAAATCAGAAAGATCTCAAGGACCCACTACTTTGGGTGGAGGCCTGGAAAAGAAGAGGTTTAATTCCAAATCTAACTTTCTGCATGACCTTGAACTACTTGGTTTTATCCCTCTGATGTCTGTTACAGGAGTGCTTTGTATTTACTATGCTGACCCTGTAATGGCAGGAGGAATTCTTTTTGTATTGTTCTTACCTGAGTGAACTGCATGGCTTCTGTAATCAGAGATTCTTGATCTAAGCATCTGAGAAAGGATAGGGAAAAGTAAACCAATAAAAGAAGCAAAGCAAAAACATAAAAAGTTGCAGAAGGTAAAATCATGGAATAATTTAGATTAGAAAGGATCTCTAGAGATCATCTGTTTCATCCATCCCATCGCAAACAGAGGTATTTTGTATATAATTCACATTTCCACATTAGGTTACGGACTTGTAGAGTTGAGTTTTGAGTGTTTCCAAGCATGAAGTTCCTACTTTATCTCTGGGTATCTATTCAAGTGATTGATGATCCTGATTGAGAAGATTTCTTTCCTTCTAGTATATAAGAATTTCCCTTGTTGCAGCACAATCCAATATCTCTTGTTCTATCACTGTGGATCTCCAAAAGAGTCTGGCTCCATCATACTGCAACCACTCACCAGGTAATTGAGGACAATTATCTGATCCCCCTTTAACCTTCTGCATGCTGAATGAACCCACCTCTACCAGGCTTCCCTTCTATGTCATGCAATCCAGCCTTATAACTATTTTAATGGCTTTCCACTAAACAGAATTCTAGATGTAATCCTGCAAGTGTCATGTAAAAGAGAATAATCACTTCTTTCAATCTGCCAGCTCTTTTTCTGCTGATGTGTCCTAGTACCCTGTTTGCCTTCGTCATTGCAAGAGTGTATTGCTAACTCACATTTAATTCATTGTCTCAAGATCTTTGGGCTTCTTCTGAAAAGCTACTCCCCAGCCAGTAGAATCCCCATCCTGAATTGTCATTGCTTGGGGTTATTCTTCCAGATGATTTGTGTTTGCTTTTGGTGTACTTCACAAGGATCCTGAGGGGCTCAGCTCCAAGCTGTTAAAGTTTCTCTGAATAGTAGATCTGCCTTCTGGTGTATTCCACTTCCTCAAGTTTAGTGTCACTTTTTGAGGTTCATTCTGTCTCTTTGTCCAGGTCATTAATGGAAATGCTGAACAGTATTGGCACCAGTATGAAGTGCTACGGGTGTTACAAGTAATGAGCTGCCAACTGGACTCTGAAAAACTGACCACTAGTTCCACAACCCAGTGCTCTGGTCTATTTTCTGCCTAGAATTTTTAAAGCCTTGATTGGTTCAAGGTAAATGACACCCATTGTTCTCCTCTTATGCACAGAACTACTCATTTCACCACAGAAGACAGTCATGCTGGTTGGGACCGATCTGTCCTTGGTGATTATGTGTTGGCTGTTTCCAATCCCTCTCTTTGCTATTTTTCTAGTTGTTGTTTCCAAGACCATTTAGTCCATAGCCTTCCTGAAAATTGAGGTTAGGCTGGCTGTGCATGCCAGACCCTATCCCCACCTTTTGAAGATGGGCACGTTTGTCTTTTCTTTTTTTCCACAAAGAGCAAGGCAGAGGAAGTACTGAGGACCTTCAAATTTTCCATGTTATGCATCACTGGGTTGTTATCCTGTTCCTTCCTTGTCCTTCCTTTTAGTGCTTATACCTGTAGAAGCTTTCTTTTTTCTTTTTTTTTCTTTTTTCCTTTTTCTTTTTTCCTTTTTCCTTTTTTCTTTTTTCTTTTTGCTTTTTGCTTTTTCCTTTTTCCTATCTGTAGGCCAGGAAGTATGACTTTAGTCAGAAGTTTTGTGTTGACACGATAGTGCAGGGTCTCAAGACTTGTGCAGATATGTAATGGCCTCTAGTGATTTTAGGATGCTTTATCTGTGCTATCAACTGCTCATCTGCCCACTGACTGTCACCTAGTTTATTTTAGTTTACTTCTGTAAATACTGTGTCTGAAAAATCAGTGTAATCACTAAGTAATGAAAAAAGCCCTTTTTATGCATTAAGTTAGGGGAGTTTCTTTTGTAAGTTTAACTAATACTTAATAAGTGAGAACCAATGAAGAAAATCATTATACCCTAGTAAATGTGAATTCTACCATTACAGAATGACACAGGTTTGGAACTGCACATTTCAGATTTCGGGGAGTGGCTAAGCTGTTCTTGACCTGAGCAGGGCTGAACTGGATTTTCCAGATGCTCCATGGTCAAGTGTTTATTGTCCAGTCTACCTGAGCTCCAGCTCAGTGAGTGCCAGCAGGGAAAGGGGCTGGCTGCCCCCAGCAGCTCCTGGGAAATACTGGGGAGCTCTGTGCTGTTCTTACATCTTCCCTGGGAGCAGGGGTAAGGAAACATAAAAGTATACTCAGGCAGACCTCAAGACCAATGAGGAAGGGACATCAGCCATAAGCCTCCTGCTCTGGCAAATGTCTCAGGATGATGATAATTTGCTCAGTCAGCCTTCACAAGGAAGGTTTAAACTATCAATGTGTGGAATCACAGAGATACTGGAAGGTTGAGTATAACATCAGAGAAAAGGAATAGACAGTAAGAAATCCTTATTGAACAATTTTATCCATATTAAAGCTTCTCAATTTTATTTCAGTTGCATTATAGCGCTTTGTATCATTATAAATAAAGAGTAGCCTCTTGCTTTATTATTTAAGCCTTAAATTTGACTCCCAGTCAATTCTTAGCTCCACACATAAGGTACACAAATTTTATGCTTAACAAGAATCGAAAGGTAATACATCTGCCACTAGTTTCAACTTTTAAAGCAGTCTCTACATACACACACACACACACACACACACACACACACACTCAGTTTCTGTAACAATCCTTGACTTCATTGTCTATACTTTTCCTTGGGGCACATTGCTTTTTCTTGTGCTTCAGATCGATTAGGGATTTTGTGTCCAGTGACACTGTTCATGTGCTACTCTTGTATTCTCTGGCATTTTGGAATGGATTATTATTTTTTTTCAAAGACTACCCTCTGGAACCAGAAAGCTTTTCCTGTCCCGTTGCCCAGTACTGGCTTCTGCCTATCAGTTCTCTGAACAAGCTGAAGCCCACTCAGTTGAAATCCAGGGTAATTGGGTCAGTAGAGTGCTGACTGTTCTCAGGCAAGACACTGTCCCAATGTAAAAATTAAGAAAATCATGCTTCTTGTCTTCAGTGAAGGTTTATGAGTGTTAATGGATAATCCTCTTATAGAGCTTACCTACATATATCCCAACACCACTTAATATATGAAGAAAACCTGTTAACATATTTCTAATGCTTCTTCTCCTGTATAAGATATAAAATTGTCATTGTGTTCTGAAAACGGAAAGTTAGTAAATACTAAAGGAATCCTTGTGCGCTATGGAAATGAGAGGCAGAGTCCTATGTCCTAAGTATTATGAGAGCAAACATACTTCTGTAACCATGCAAATATTGCAAACACAGATGATACACATGAAATACTGCATTTAAATATTTTATTATTATATTACTATTACAGGGATTTTAAAGGTCACCTTTGTAAAGGCTTCTTGCCTCCCAGCAGCTGATCTTTACTTTCTGCAGTAGCTTTCCACGTATGTAGAGAACACTGATAATATCAAAAAGTCTCTCTTACCTTGAATGGGATCTGCAAGTGAACGCATGTGCATTTTCTCCATTGAATTTTTGGGAATGTGAATGCTGTCTGGAAGTAATGGCATCAATAAAGTTATGCAGCAATTTGAGTTAAATGCATCATAGATGAAGGGGTTTATTACAAGAGCTGCTTTAAATATTTAGAACCCTTTTAGAGTTTGATGCATGTCACTACTTTGCAATTTTTCTTGAAGATTTGCTTTCTTTTATCAGATGGATACATTTTTATGCCAAGCATCTGATCTATTTTTGGAGTAGTGAATATTTTTTTTCTAGCGACAGGCATACAATTATATTAGACATTTATCCATATGGCTCTAAACATACTCTGTTATTCATGTAGGAGTGCATGTCCTCTTGCTGTAATCCTGAAAAAAAGATTACAGAGAGGTCAGGAAAAGTAATCACATTTACCTTCTGGAGAGTCTAAATGATTCTGTTAGTCCAAAGAGGCAAATCAAATGGAAAGAAAAAGCAACAAAACCATTACATATACTATGCAAGTCCAGTAAGAATGAAATTATTTTAGGTTGTGTCTCAACCATTATTCTGACCTTCTTACAGTCCCATGCATGGATTTTACTATGTGGGAACAGAGTGATGCAGGAGGGTATTGGTGTGAATTGAACTTACTCCAGTAAGTATTTACCTTTGAAATACCTTTCAGACACAGAGCCAGAACCAGAAACTCTTCATTTGGTGAAATGGATTTTGTTAAGGGCTACAAAGATGATTAAGGGACTGGAGCATTTCTTATGAGGAAAGGCTGAGGGAGCAGGGCCCGTTCAGCCTTGAGAAGAGATGACTGAGAGGGAACCTCATCCATGTCAGTACCTGCAGGGAAGTGTCAAGGGATGGACCAGGCTCTGCTCAGTGGTGCCGAGCAATTGGACAAGGACTTCCTTCCTGTGTTGTGATGGAGCACTAGAACAGATCACCCAGAGACAGTGTGGAGTATCCCTCACTGGATATATTCCAGAGCATTTTGGACACAGTCCTGTGCCATGTGCTCTGGGATGACCCTGCTTGAGAAGAGAGGTTGGATCAGATAACCTACTGTGGTCCCTTCCAACCTGACCCATTCCAGGATTCTGTGATGACATTTCTTATGCTAAAACATCTTCTTTTAGATATGTGTCCCTGCAACCTTTGATTGAATGTTCTGACAATCAGAGCTTTGAGGTGAAACATGTTGGTCAAAAAACACCCTTTGATACTGAACCACTTTAAGAAGACTAAAGAGCTCTTAACTACAGAGGAAACAAGTTCCTTTAGAATGTTGGCTATGATATTTAGCTATTTATAGAGATAAAAGTCAGAGAGAAAATACAAAACTGGGACAGTTGATTCTGACTAGATCAGAAAAGAAATTGAAAAAAGGTTTATACAAGATTCTCATCCTGTGCATTCTGTCCTTGGGGGGAAAAATTGTTTTCCAAACTTGGTTTCACTAAACTCAGTGCCTCTGAGAGCTGTTGCAAACCCTCATTTCCTATGGTTTGTGTGAAGCTTTTGTTTCTGTAGTCCAAGATTCTTCATTTTGGATCTCCTTCCCTGTTCCTTTCAAAAGTTTCTCCATCCTCGGATCAGATATAGGCTCCCAACTCCCTCCTGCAAATCTCCTTCACCTACCACATCCTTAATTTTCTCCAAAATATTATTTTCTTTAAGCAGGATCAAATTATTGTGAATGGCAGGAGAAATCTCCCTTTCTCTCCTGCAAGTTTCACCTAATTGTATCAGTCTGTTGGTAGAAAAACTGCTATGCAAACTGAGAAAACACAGAATGAAATGATATTAAATGCCACGAGGGTCATCTACGAGTGAGGAAGGGAAAGGAGTAGAACAAATTTTTACAAAAACATATTTTAGAAACATCTTTGTGACTAACTACCTGGAATTCACTGTTCTGTGTGTGTGACTGCACACCTGGCAGGTAGTGCAACCGCTGAGTAGTTTTGGCAGAGTAGGGGCTCCTGTAGTAGTAGATTTTAATGTAGGTGTAACTGGGTTTTTCACAGTTCTTCTGATTTAGTGGAAGATCACAGCCTCATAGAATGGTTAAGGTTGGAAAGGACCTTAAAGATCATCTAGTTCTAAACCCCCGATGACGATGGCAGGCAGGAAACTGGACTTATATTTCTGTAGCTGAGCTGCTTCGTCTTTAAATAGTTACAGGTTGGAAGAGCAGAATGGAGGCTGATAAACACTTATAATATTTTTCATGTAATCCATTGCTGTTCCTCTTTTTCATTTCCTGCAAAGGCTTGCTTTTAAAAAGGTTGTGCTTAGTGTTCAGTAACATCTGAGGGACATTTGACATCTCCTTTTTTCACCTTTTTCCATTTTCATTGTTGTTATTCAAAAGTTTCATATGGGAACTAGGGATAAAATAAGATGCTCTTTTCTGACATTTCTCATGAAAGCAAAGAATGGGTTGTTGAAGAAAAAGATAGAGGAATATAAACAGTTTTGTTTTGAAAAATCAATTATCCATTAATTTCATAATGGAGAGGCAATGTTATTACTTTAAGTGCACCTTTTAAACAAAAAATATATTTTAAAAATGGAATATTTGACGCTTTAATTCATTGCTGTTGTTGAGAACTACTTTTATAGATATAATGGAAGCAACATTAAGGGATTTACCATATTCATTGCTGATGACATTGTTTAGCAAAGACTTATCATAGCAGTAATTATTGTGTTTATTATATTATAATTTAAACTCCCATGTTATCTATATGGGATGTATGATAAGCATACACCTTGTGAAAATGTGTCTTGTAATAAGCAACTGTAGTTATTAAAAATGCAAATTATCCATTAGTGTATTTTTTTATTGTTACATAAGTCTAGAGTCGGGCAGTAGATATTCTTTAAGGAATTAAAATAAAGAAATCTGTAATGTACAACTGAGTATAGGAAACAATGTGTCTTCTTTTTATGTCGAGATGTACACCATGACTTCCCAGTGACAAATACTTTCTTATATAAAAAGCCCCAATGACTTCAGTGTGAATAGTCACAAGACCAAATGACCATGAACATGAAAGAGGGTTACATAAGGGACATCTGTGATTTTATTGCTCAGCCTGAAAGAGGCCTCTAACAAACAGTTAGTTCCTTAACAGAAATGCAAAAGTTAAATTCAGATCCATTCATATCCGGAAGGGATAGAATGTTAATCCACATGTTAAAAAGTTGCAGGTTGCATCTAATAGTTTTTACAAGGCAATGAGCCTCGTGTGGATAAGCATACACTGAGTATGATAAGCATACACTGAGTGATGTTGTTATATAGACACATTTCAATGTAGCTGCAACATCATGGAGTCATGGAATGGCCTGGATTGGATGGGACCTTAAAGATCATCTCTCTCCAAATTCCTTGCCAGGGGCAGGGACACGTTTCACTAGACCAGGTTGCTCAGAGCCCCATCCAACTGGGTCTTGAACACTTCCAGGAATGTGGCATCCACAATTTCTCTGGGCAACCTGTTCCAGTGCCTCATCACCCTCACAGGGAAGAATTTTTTTCCTCACATCTCATCTGAACCTACTCTCCTTCCGTTCGAAGCCACTCCCCCTTGTCCTCTCACTACATGCTTTTATAAAAAGTCCCTCTCCATCCTTCCTGTAGGTTCCCTTCAGGTACTGGAAGGCCAAAATTAGGTCACCCCAGAGCCCTCAGTTCTCCAGGCTGAACAATCCCGATTCTCTAAGCCTTTCTTCAGTGGAGATTTGCTCTATTCCTCTTATCAATTTGGTTAACAGCGTGGTATAAAGTAGAGAAAGACTAATTTTTCATGCTACTGGTCTTCAGCATGCAATAAGTTTCATATTCTAGAGCTTTGATGACATTTTATTTCACAACTATGAAGGTGAAAAATAAATCTAGATTATGTACAAGGTAAATCTGGGGTTAAAGGGGGGGCAATCAATGGTAGCCTTACAGGTGAGAGATGCCTACATAAACTTATTGAAAAAATAAATTTAAATAAGCTGTATATACCAGTAATGAGGATGTTATGTTAAATTAAAAATAAAGTTTATATAGACATGTTGTAGAAGAAAAACTCCAAACTAGAAGAAAATAAACTTTCTTCAGTTTGGGCAGTCTTTGATAAAAATCACTAACTGCAAAGGTCACAAATGAAGTGACTGCAATACACTTTGTTTGACAGACTGAACTGAGACTGTTGTCAGTTACAATGCAAGGAAAATATGCACTTTGAATTCTTCTTCCTTTCCTGAGAGAGATTCACAAAGGCTTATTTCATCTAAAATATCTCTATATTTGCACTCCGTCTATCAGTCATGATGTCTGTGACTATGTTGTGCAATATTTTTCATTCTTTCCTTGATCCAGTCTTTAAAAGTTGCACTTCTTTGTCTCTATATAACAGCACCCAGAGAGAGAGAGAGAGAGGAGGATATATCCCTATTATTTTAAATTTAGTTACAAATAAACGTTATGAATTAATATTAAGGTCTAGAAAAAGTGAAATTGCCATGACATGAGACTCCAAATCAAATAACCATTTACAGTACACAGATGATTTATGTACCATTAAGTAAGATTCTGGGAGGTCTTGAGCATCCTTAACATTTATTAAAGTGATGCTGATGTTTGAAGAATTCTCACTGTTCTCTAGGAAATGATCTTTGCAGCATTAAATTATTAATGCTCTTAATAATGTACTGATTGTTGTTTTTTACTAATTGTAATGCTTTGGAATACCAGAGGAAGTTTGTTTTTGAGAAAGTAAGTTTTATAATTGTATTATAATGTAATAACATATATTATAATGTGTAAGATATTAATTTTATTTAAAAATTTAAAAATCCATCTGGATTTGTCTCAGTTTCATTCCTCACAGTATTTTTCAAATATAATGAAAAGGAAACTTATAACATTTGCTGTAACTTACTATCTTATTAATTTTTTTCCTCCTTGTTTTTTGTTAGACATTTAAATCACTAGATTCTCTTTTGTGTGGGTAGCTATGAAAACACCAAAGAAACTTCAGTTGGAAAGAAAAATTCCTAGATAAATAGTGAGGGACAGTACATATCTAGGATTTTGTCCATAGTTTTAAAGAGAAAATTTTCCTTCAGATATTGCAGTGCAAGATAATAGCCGTCACATGATAATCAGAGCCAAATGTCAGTTTGGAAGGTGATCTTTAGGAAAAAAAAATTAATCAGGAGTTATTTGAAAAACATACATGCCATAAAGGGAAAGGATAAAAGATGAATTTAGTAAAAGCAAGAAAAATCAGCAGTATGTACACCTTGTTGTTTCCCACCTCATCCCCTCTCTCACAGTGCACACTAATATGTTGGTAGAATGGTGTGACATTTAACACTTAAACACTTCTTGTGTTTTTTATTAGGAACACCTTCTGCTTGCCCCCAGGTTTTTTTGGCTTTTCATTTTTCTCTAAGGGTCATTCAAGAATAAAACTTGTCTCCTCTAAGCATATTTCCAAATTGCTAGTAAAATATTCAAATAATTCTTAAATTTTGTTATCCTAGAGCGACAACTTTGAGAATAACCTCCCTTAGAGTTTCTTGAGCAGGTCTGGTGCCCGGAGAATGAGACTTTACTCTTATGATCTAGAAATTATACAACTGTATACAGGTTTTTATGCAGTTCCTTTTTACCTTCAGGTTAGAATCATAGGACTTTCCCAGTCTGTAGCGGTTCCAAGTCACAGTAAAGTGGGTCAAATGAAATACAAAATTATCATAAAGTTTCTAATGTTATTAGTACCTCTTTTCCTCAAAGTGATATAGAAACAGAAATAACATCATATTACTAAGTATTAAAACTGCTCCTTTTATGAAGATATGGAAGTATTTTCCTCCAGGTTCACTGGTAAAATGATATGTAAAAAATTAACTTCAGTATTTGATAAAAAATCAAACAGTTTTAAAAGTTGTCTTAAAAAAATATTTTTGAAGATAATTAATTCCTGTACTTTCATCCTAGCTCATAATATATATATTTTCAGGACACTGAAGATATGTAGCATTGTTTGAATGCTAAGTACTTTTTTACTTCCTTGCAATAAAAGATCAGGCACATTATCTTACCCACCAAAAATATTGTGGTTCTTTTCCTGATTTTAGGTAGCAAGTAATCCACCCTTACCCTCTTATATATTTAAATTATTGTAAGTTTGTCCTTATTCAAATTATTCTGAAGTTGTATTGCATTCTTGTGTTTAAAATGAAGGTAGAAATTATTATTTGCATTTGGGTTTGTATGTGTGTCTATAACATCACTATCATATCTCAAATGAGAGCAATGGCAACTTAGCCAGGTAATAAAGTAAATTGCTCTCTGTAAAGCCTAAAATAACTATAAATCACTTATCAGAAGTTATTTCAAATAATTTATCTGATTTTAATTTTAATTAACCCTGAAGTAAACACATTAATTAGGTTCTAGTGAAAGAAAAATTGGGACATTCTGAGATAATGAAAAGAGTAGTAAAAAGAGATCAAATTATCTTTAATTTCATGTTTCAAGGGAATCATCAGGAATAAGTCTTGCATGTATAATTTTTTTTAAATGCTTTAAAGTAGCTGTCACTATCAATAGAAATATCCATCTGGGTAATTCTTTTGCCTCCCTTTCTCCTCACAGTCCTCTCAAAACCCAGACAGGAAAGGAAATAATAATGGATCAGTAATAATATGGAAGTCATTCCATGAAACATCAGTTAATGGCACAGGCTTTGTTCTCCAAAAACATTGCAAATCCTGCTACATGACATTAATCAATACATTCTAAGAACTCCTGAGAATACTCACAAAATTACTGATGGTGTCACATGCACCCAGCACAGGTGATCTTGCACACCCTAACAATGAATTAAAGATTTTTCTATCTTAACTTGGTGGGAATCAGAAATTATGAAGGAGAAAGTTTCAGATTAGCCCCCTGTGCATCAGTATCTTTATCATCCCTCTTCACCCCATCTCCACAACTTAATCATTCTTTCACCTTTGGAGGATTATATTTCAAAAATATTTTCCTGCTTTATCTGAAGCTTAAATACTTTACAGAGAGGACAGATGTTTTAGTTTTTATAGTAATTGAGTTCAGGGTATTCACAATGAAACTATTTATTCGTAGGTTGTTGAAAGAATACCTATGAAATACGTGAAGGTGTGCCCATGGATGAAGGTGTATGGACCCAAGATGAAGAAGAATTTTGACAATTAATATACAGAATCAACAAAGTATTTTCTAATTGTCAATCTTAACAGCTAAAGGGGAAAAAATTGCCACCTATGTCTTTTTTCATATAAGTTCGTCTTCTATGAGATTCAGGTTTTAAAAGGCAGATGTAAAAGTAGTAGACTTCTACGATTTGTTTAATTTTATTTGCTGCCTTTTTGTGATGAGGAAAATCAAAAAGAAACAAACCAAACTTGCACTGACTAAAAAATAAGTAACTCTGGAGATGCAGAGGTAATTAGTTTTAAGATTAAAAGTATATTTGAGTAAAAATATAACCAGAAGGAGAAAAAAAAAGTAAGAATACAAACAATGTGAAATGCCTTGCAATTTACAGGACATTTAGAAAGATGGTTCCTGCCCTTCCCTCAAGACATGATGAAGGTAAAAGTTAAGTCCTGTGCCAATATTATTGCAGGAACCAAATGGGAAACACTTATAATTCTTAAAGATTGACTTTTTTTTTTTTTATCAATTTCAACTTCTAGAGTGTAAAACAAATTTAGTTTCAAGGTCTCAGACAATATTGAAATACCTGGGAACTCAGCAACAAAGCAATTGAAGAAAATAGCTTAGAAACCAATTTTTTAAGCGTGTGCGAGGGTGATTTCTTGAAGGAAGGAGGAGACTTTGTTAGGAGCATTAAAAAGTTAAAAATTGAATTTAAAAACTCTCAGGTTTATCAACTTGTTTTGTGAAGAGGAAATTTCATTTCTAGTTGTCAAGTATTCATGACTGTTCATACTTAAAAAGTGAGAGAGAGACAACAGACCAAGTTGTTTACCTTAAAGGACAAAATTCATTCTGTGCAGAGATATGGCAGAGAGAAAAAAACCTTAAGATTTATATAAGCACAAGTTCTTAAAAAACCTTGGTAGAGCTTGTTCAACAGATCAAATTTATCCCTGAAAAAAAAAAATAAAAACACTGTTTATATGACCAGATCTATACCTGAAATAATCATTCTGATACAGGTTATTAATTTGTTAAAACACATACATATATAAGTGACCGAAAAGTGAAGGAATATAAATTGAAGTTCTTCACTGGAGATGGTTGCTGGATTTTACTGCACATAATTTAAAACCGAATCCAAATGTTGCAAAGGTTTTGATGTTTTTCTTGTCAATTTACTTTTTATTTAGCCTGAATTTTCCTCATAGTGAAAAGAAAAAGGAAATTGCAACCTTTCATGGACTTCAAAAAATAAAATCAGTAGTTTGTTTAAGAGCACCCCATGCTTTAGACAGGGTTGTTGTATGTCATTTCAAGAAACAGCCATAGGGTAAACCAAGCACCCAATAGACTGTAAATACCTGGGAAGTTGATGGAATGTCTCATCCTGGATGTCATCTCTAAGCATGTGGAGGAAAAGAAGGTTGTCAGGAGTAGTCTGTAAGTATTTACCAAGAGGAGATCACACCTGACCAATGCAACAGCCTTCTGTGATGGCATGTCTGGCTGGGTAGATGAGATGAAAACGGTGGGTGTTGTGCCCCTTGATTTCACCAAGTCCTTTGACACTGTACCCCATAACACCCTCATAGATAAGCTCAAGGAGTGTGGGTTGGATGAGCGGAGAGTGAGGTGGATTGACAGAGCTCAGAGGGCTGTGATCAGTGTCACAGGGTCCAGTTGGAGGCTTGTAGCCTGTGGTTACATGGGTGCATTGCCCATAAAACACAGGCACTTCTGTCTGAATATAAGGAACAACTTCTTTATACTGAAGGTGACAGAGCACTGGAACAGGATGCCTAGAGATGTTGTGGAAACTCCCTCACTCGAGATGTTCCAAACCTGCCTGGATGCAATCCTGGGCAAATTGCTCTAGGTGATTCTGCTTTAGCAGGGGGTTTGGACTAGATGATCTCCAGAGGTCCCATCCAACCCCAACCATTCTGTGATTCTGCAATAACATTAGAAAGTGAATAGTTCTTACCTTACTGAAAGTTCAGTACAAATGAATTTGCATAGCTCCCATACTGAGAATGAACACCCAGCTAAATAAAATTCATACCATTCATATATTTTCAAACCTCATTTAATCGGACCACAATACTAATGTCAGGTAAATGAAGTAAAAAATGTTACAAAAATTTCTCCTAAAAGGATTTAAGGAGCAGATTCAGTCTGCCTTTTTCACAATAGGTAATTAATATTTCCTCAAGTAAGTAGTTTGTTTTTTGGTAGGACTATGTGCCAAGTAAGTACTACATATGAAAAGAGCTGAAAGAATTGCTGCAGCTAATTTATTTCATTCTTACCCAGGTCTTGCAAAATATTACACAAAATTGGCATCCAGTCTTGTTGATGATGAAAAAAATAGACCATTTACTTCATTCTGAATTTATGAAATGTTGTGGTCTATAAATGATGTTGTATCATTAGGTTAGAGTCTGCTGCAGGATTCATGGTATTTTGAAGAGG
This sequence comes from Pachyramphus minor, assembly GCA_013397135.1. Lineage (NCBI taxonomy): Eukaryota > Metazoa > Chordata > Aves > Passeriformes > Tyrannidae > Pachyramphus > Pachyramphus minor. The sequence goes on from VYXB01004895.1 coordinate 29,684, forward strand.
AATGATTAAGGACATTATTAGTAAATCTACAAAGAACAGGACACACAGCATTTAAACATTACCCTATCATCTCTGCAACAAATGTTCAGCATCATTATGTTTCCACAATAGCAATTTGCCATTGCTCTGTGGGGTAAGCAATCAATACAGGCAGGCAATGCTTTTTATATCAATAGAAAGAGAGTACAGCTTAGTCTGTTCCAGCCTTTGCAAAATCAATAAGCATGTCTCTTTATATGGCAGACAATTAGTTTCACTTGCAGATGAGACTGACAAGGTATGGGCTATAATTAACACAGGAAAGCCTTACACAATGTTCATGCCTCTGTTTGTAAAATGTCATTCAACTTTTTACTGAGCATTAAACATAAACATTGTTTGTATCTGTCCCTAATGCAGAAAGACCTGCCTAGCATCTTAATTCTTTCACTGCAAAATAAGAACCTTTAAAAGTGGTGCTACAAAAGTTTTTTATACTTTGTGGAGTACTCAAATTGTGCCTTATATCTATCTGAATCCATGTATGGAGAATAACTTTAGAGTAAAGTACAAAATAAATAGATTTAAAATCACTCTGACCTCAATCAGACAGAGTGCATAGAAGCAGCTCTACAGAGAGTGGTTGCCATCAGAAACAGATAATTTCCTCCTTGAGTTTGGCAACCTGTACTTAGTATTGCACTGAATCAGTAAAATCCACTTATTCTTTTCCCTGTTCTAGTCATCCTCTAGTCAGTCCTAAGCGACCAAAAGGGAAGTCAATAGATCCATGAATCCTAGAATCATAGGATGTTAAGGGTTGGAAGGGACCTTAAAGATCATCTAGTTACAAACCCTTTGGTGTGGGCAGGGACACCTTCCAGTAGACCAGATTACTCAAGGCCTTATCCAACATGGCTTTGAACACTGCCAGGGTTGAGGCATCCGCAACTCTCCTGGGCAACTTGTTCCAGTATCTCAGCACACTCACAGGGAAGAATTTCTTCCTAATATCTAGCCCAAATTTTCCCTCTTTCAATTTGTACCCATTACTCCCTGTCCTGTCACTAAAGTTCCTGACAAAGAGTCCTTCTCCAGTTCTCTGTAGGTCTCCTTCAGATACTGGAAGGTGCTATGAGGTCTCCACACAACCTTCACTTCTCCAGGCTGAACACCCTCGACTCTCTCAGCCTGTCTTCACAGGGAGGTACTCTAGTCCTCTTATCAACTTCGTGGCATCCTCTGGACTTGCTCCACCAGGTCCATGTCCTTCTTATGTTGGAGATTCCAGAGCTGGATGCAGCATTCCAGGTGGCATCTCACCAGAGCAGAGTAGAGAGACAATCCCTACCCTCAATCTGCAGCCCACAGTGCTTTGGGTGCAGCCCAGGACATTTTTGGCTTTCTGGGCTTTGAACCCACATGGAGAGGTCATGTTGAGTTTTTCATCAACCATCATCCCCAAATCCTTTTCTGCAGAGCTGCTCTCAATCACTTGTCCGCCCAATCTGCAGGTTTGTCTGGGATTGCCACAACCCAGGTGTAGGTAAGAACGTGCACCTTGCTTTGTTGAACTTCATGAGGTTCACACAGATGCAAATCTCCAGCCTGCCCAGGTCCCTCTGGATGCCTTGTCCCTTCCCTCCAGTGCATTGTGTGGAACAGTGTCACACTCTTTGCACAAGTCCAGGCAGATGACGTCATTTACTCTGCCCCCACCCACCAGTGCTGTAGGCCCATCACAGAAGGCCACCAAATTTTTCAGGCATTATTTGCCCTTAATAAAGCCATGTTGGCTGTTACCAAGCACCTCTTTTTTTTCCTGTGTGCTTTAACATAGTTTCCAAGAGAATCTGTTCCATGGTCTTGTCTGGTGCAGAGGTGAAACTGAGTGGTCTGTTGTTCCCTGGGTCTTCTGCTTCCCCCCTTCACTGGAGCCTACATGCAGCATTAATAGTGCATAATAAGCAGTGGTTTTAAGTAGACTTGGCAGCTTTTCTGTGACATCCTTGATCCAGGGTCCTGGAAGGCAACACATATCGTCCAAAAGTGGGTCAGGCTGACAAGTGAATGCCTCAGTGCCTCTTAAAGTAGTTATGCACTACTATAACCCGCTGTTTTTCTTGGTTGAACTAGTTGTTAATTTCTCTATTTTGGGGAAGGTGGGCTGCTACAGTTAGCTCTGGCTGTTCTGCCAGTGTGCTGGCTTTTGCCTTGTTCCCCTGAAAAGCTACGAAGTGATCCTGGGTAGGGGTGTCCATCTGGAGGGAAATTCTTGTTTTGAAGGGAGTACTTTTTCCCTTCCTTTTGTTGGGTTTTCTTTTTTCAGTGCTTCTCAATCCTCTGTGTTAACATCCTCCCTCTCCTCCATGTGTGCCAAGTGGTGAATTTTTAGCCTCTCCTCGGTGGACTATGGTTCCCCCACCTTTGGGGCTTGGAACCATCTCAGCTGCCCTGATATCTCTCAGTCTTTTGACTGTCTCCTACAGCTCAACCATCTGGGCCTCCAACAGGGCACACTTGTTACAGTTCAGTGAACTCCCTGATGCTCCTTGACCTCTCCACTTCCTCTTTGAGCTCTGCCACCAGGTTAAGCAGATCTTCCAGATGTTCACACCTCAAATGGGTGTTGTCTCTGCTGCCCTCTGGCCTCAATGACAAGTTCAGGCTCTTACTACAGCCTGGACACCTGCATCTGGATGTTGAGGTCTATCTGGGTCACCATGTTCCTCCTGACCAGGTGGAAACCATAGTTAGTCCTCTTCTAGTTGGGTAGGTGATGACTCAATCCCTAAATTCTGCCCAGGTGCTTGGTGAGTGACGACATCCTGCCTTCGCAAACTGCCTGTGTGAACTGCTGTGCCACACCCTGGATGACAAGTCATACACTGTCCTCCAGACCTTACATATCAATGAGTAATGGTGAATTCAGCAAAATTTGTACTCTCCCCACTGTATTCAGCTGACGTCATTTCTGCTCAAGGTCTTTAGAACCTCTGAAAGATGGTTGGCATGGAAATACTAAGTACTTCCTTGAAACAAATCTTCATTGTTAATAACTTTAACTGTGAGAGTGAAAAAGAAAAAAAATGCAAATATGTCCAAATACTTCCTTTTGCAACTTTACCCTAAAATACATTTAAATCAATATCTGCATTTTTTTAAAAAAATTAGATTGCTATGCTTAAGGCTTAAGTTTAATTTAATTAGAAATATGAACAATGTTATAGGCAAGAACTTCAGAAGAGTTATTTTAAAAATTACTATTTTGAAAAATAAGAGAGAAAGGTCAGAAATACAAGGAAATTACTGAAAACATGCGTCCATATATGGATCTGAGCTTATGACTTTCTAGAATAGTTTTGTCTTTTAAGCTCCTGACAGCTATTGCACCTTATCAATGGGTGGTTAAGTAACAACAGTTATGACAATACAGCTTTCAATGAGCTCTGTTTGAAGCCTTTGTGTTGATTTTTCTAAACATGACATTTTTAGTTGCTTTGTAAAACTGTTTCATCTTATCTTTGTAATATTTTTATCAACAAGCAAGAAGCTATCAGTAAAATTCTTTATGTGTTTCTCTTAGCCATTTATCTTTTTGCTTCTAAGATTTTTTTTTTTTACCCTACCTTCCACTCTTTTTTAAATGTTATTCAGTAATAACTGCTTGGGATGACGTTCACTGAACACTGAGCTCTCTTCTGAGGTTTAACCACAGTAAAACTAAGGCTCATTAGAGGCTAACACTTAGGTTCATTAGCTTATGTGTCCCTGTGTATCACGAACTTATGAAATGGAGTCTTTTGCCTTCATGGTGTCTCAGTTTGCATTCTGATCCAGCAGGTGCTGCATTCAGAGAGATAAAAAGACCAAGTCCTCACAGACTCAGTTACTTACAGCTACAGAACAAGCATTGGTTTCTTTCAAGCATTGAACTGGTCATAATTTGTCAAAACATCTTTAATTCCTTCCAGTTACCCTGTAAAAAGTTAAACATAGAGGCTTCACACCTCTATGAAAAGAAAAATGCAAAGGAAGCCCTTGCTTTAGTGGTAAAGAACCAGCTGATGCATAAATGACATCTCACATCTCCTCCAGAAAAAAAATTTAGGAGAATACTCTTTACAGGCCTTTGCATGTGACCATGAAACATCAAGAGTCACAGAAGATTTAAAACATCCTCTTGAGTCTAATCTTTTGAGCTCTAGTAATAACATAGCTATTCACATCTTCTGACAAGTATTTCAAAGGTATGTCTAATCAAGAACCACTTTGCTTTCCATGGTATTTCCTCCTTTTCCTCCTTCCTATGGAGGCAAGCTGGACAGTACTATTTTCATGTGGGCTTCTGTTACAGTCTTGGACTGGTGCAGTTTTCTAACCATAGCCCACACCCATTCAGATGAGACTGGACATTCATCTGCCTTGCATACAAACTTTATTATTATTATTATTGTTGTTGTTGTTGTTGCTATTATTATATTAAAAACACATTCAATAAGAGAAGGAATCCCTTGTTTCTAAGACCCATAGATGTGGTTATCCTGTTCCACAAGAAAAATGGGATATGTAGCGTTTATCTCAAAGAAAAAATGAGGATGATAACCCACTTGGGAACTAATTGCTATACCACAAGATGACCTTTTGATGATCTGTGCCTGTGTCTCTCTGTAAAACATGGTCATATTACATGCATACTTCAAAGGAAAGTTGAGAATTAAAACAGGATGGTGAAAACTTCAGATAACACTATAGAGATGGATTCATGCCATGAATACGATAAAATCTTCAGACCAGGTTAAGGTATTACATATTTTCTGTAGATTAAAAAATGAATGATATTAAACAGAAGCCATTTCAAAGTTTTCTAATTATATCAGTTTGCTTTCTTCTTATTTAGCCTTTCCCTATCCCAAAGAATAAATAGTTGAGATAATGGTTAGATATATATATATAATTTTTAATAGACCCCTATCTCATTCTATAGCTAAAGAACATGAAGTGAAGCTCCAGGTCAGGAGACCCCTTCAGGATTCCTAATCCTGAAGTTATAAAGATTTTTGGTCTTTTCTCCAGCTGTAAGGAGTCAAGAGGTTGTTATGTCAGTAAAGATAAGTCAGTCATAGAGTCATAGAATTATTTAGGTTGGAAAAGCCCTTTAAGATCATTGAGTCCAACTGTAAACTCACCAGTCTCAAGTCCATCACTAAACCTGTTCCTTAAGCATCATGTCCACAGAAGTTTAAATACCTCCAGGGGTGGCAGCCAATCATTTCCCTGAGAAGTTTGTTCCATTGCTTGATAACCCTTAAAATACTTTCAGACATGTAATAGTCCAGAAGTCCTATGTGAACCTGTTGCCACTCCAATAAAACTATTTCATGAGCTCAGTGCTTCTTAGCTAAAATAGTTACAGACTTTTTTTGTGCTGCCAAGGTAGTTCAGGGATGGGTAAACCTGCAACAGAATCAGACCCAAACCTTTTTCCTGTTCATTATTTACTACTATAGCAGTTTTGACCTGTAGCAGAATCAATCCCAATTCTTTTTCCCTCTTTCATTATTTCCTACTTTATAATTTAAAATAGTACCAGCCGTGCATGTCACTTGAAACTGAAATGAATGTGATCCAATTTATTTTGCACAACTGGGTGAAAGAAAGCTGAATGGAAAGGTAGGTGTTAACTGCTATCTCCAGATTTCAGACCGCTGCTGCTTGATGGTTATGACCTAATTCTTTTATTGATGACACTAATTTAAAGTGAGTGACCAAGCGTCCCTCTGTGATCAGAAGAGTTGCACATCGACTGTGCAGCTCCTCAAGTGATTTTTGCTATCTAAAAAACAAGTGAAGGCATCTACCATGCCCTTCTAAACAACATCAGTCTTAATCTGCAGAGAGACAGTATGGAAAAGTTTTAAATGTCTCTCTATAAAATACTTTTAAGTTGTGCTTTGATTAAAATAAAACTATGGGATCAAAGCAATACTTGTTTATATGTGGAAATATACCTTATTATATTAATTCAGATATCTGCGTGTTGTCATTTATAGGAAAAACTGTCTGAAATTGTATTTTGGAATTTTTCTAAAGAGTTGTGGTTTAAGTTTTTTTTAAAATAACCTCAGGAAGATGGTGGCTTTTTCCCCTTTTACTTTGTTCAATGCAATGTAGTTTTGTATTTCCAACTTGAGTGAGATCCCAACCATGAAATCATAGAATTGTTTGGGTTGGACAGGACCTCAAAGATCACCTAGTTCCAACTCCTCCTTCTCTTAGATCAGGTTGCTCAAAGCCTCACCCAACCTGGCCTTGAACACGCCAGGGAATTTGTGGAAATTGTAGAATTTCCCTTCACATCATTACTTATATGATTGTTAATTCCTTTTTTTTTTTTCCCTGCTTTCAGAGTTTGTATTTTACGAAAATGCTTGAAAATATATCTAGTAACAGCCCAACACCTTTCAGCTGTGAGGAGCTCTTTCCTCTCAATCTATTCCTAAGCTGCCTCCGGCTAGTAAATACAAAATTTTGGGCCTATATCTCCTGTAGTTTCCTGAGCTGCTGTCTGTTTTGTGATTCTCTTGCCCCATGCTTATTTTTATTCTGTTCCTTATTACTGTTCTGCTGACTTCTGTAATTAA
>VYXB01004895.1:39096-108238 GCA_013397135.1 Pachyramphus minor
CCCTGTCCAAGCCATGGGCTGCAGCTTTTCCAGGACTGTGCTGTGGGAGACAGTGTCAAAGGCTTTGCTGAAGTCCAGATAGACACATCCACAGCCTTCCCCTCATCCACCAGGCAGGTCACCTGATCATAAAAGGAGATCAGGTTGGTCAGACAGGACCTGCCCCTCCTAAACCCGTGCTGGCTGGGTCTGATCCCTTGTCCATCCTGAAGGTGCTGTGTGATTGCACTCAGGATGATCTGCTCCATAACGCTCCCAGGCACCGAGGTCAGGTTGACAGGCCTGTAGTTACCAGGGTCAGCTTTGCAGCCCCTTTTGGCAGCTTCATAGTCCCTATACTGAGTTGAGAATACTGTGTGGGTTTGTCTGGAGGATAAAAAGAGAGTTTGTATGAGCTACCCCCCCAAATAGTAATTTTCAATCTAGTCAAGATGTATCAAGTAGGATGCTGACATAAATTTATCAAACTTTTACTTCCTAAAATTAGTACACAAAAATAACCATTAGCCAAGACATGTTCTAATCTACACTGCATTGACCAATATATATTTCCTAATATTGACTTGATTTTACCGTCTAATTTTAATTACACAAGAAAAGAAGTGTCTAAGGATACTAGATGTGGGTTTGATGGTCTTGGTGTGGATTTTTTAATAATATGCAGAAATACAGTAAAAATTAGTTGATCATTTTGAGTATTGGAGAGTGTTTATGCCTTGAAATCTGACTTTATTATAGTATAGAAATAATAATTAAAAAAAAGCCACAGAAGATGTGGCATGATCAGATGAATCTCTGATATGAAATAGACCATAGAATCATAGAATGGCTTTGTAGGAAGGCACCTTATAAATATCATCTAATTCCAACACCCCTGCCATGGGCAGGTACACTTTCCACTAGACCACATTTGTCAAATCCTGGCCTTGAACACTTCTAGTTATGCCAGACAAGGGAATGCTTAAAAAATACTGAAAGTGGCCGATGATCCAAAACGATTCAGACCTTAAAACAGATAGACTAATAGAAGCATCACCTTTGAATGACTGTGGAGTTTCATTGATATGACATTTCCCTTTTAATTTTCTATAATACATAACTGAAGGATTATGTATTTAATCATGATTCTGGGTATTTGCAGAATGTGTGAGAATTTACTGCATTATTCAAAACACATAAAGGCAGCACCAGGGAATAAGATATTTCAATTTAATTCCATAAACAAGAACCCACGAGAGAAATGCCTTCATTAGAAAGAAGTAAAAAGATTTTATCAACCTGATACACCTAACATAATTACTTGAAGAAGTTTGTAAAAAACACCTCAGTCCAAAGTCAGCATTCCTTCCACTGGGAAAAAAAGAAAGAAAACAAAATAAATTTTCACAAGAGACACCCTCCCAAAACACTTTCCTTTCTTCTTAGCTGGTAATGCTTCTTAAAAATTCAATGTATTTGTTGGTAAGATGTTGCCAGTATTTGAAATCTATTATATTTTTGTTTGTTTGCTTTATTTATTTTCTCTCTCTGCTCTTCCAAGAAATTTTTCTCCATCAAAAACATTTATATCTTAATTCCCTTGTATTTTTAAACTATTTCAAGACTACCTCAGACCTTTTTCTGCTACATTAAAGGATGAAAATTAAAATAACTTAATGACTCACTGCCAGTAAAATTATTTCCTTTTTATCACGAATTTTAGTCTTGTAGTGAGTATAGCTTCAATGCAAGTTTTGTGTTTTGTGCTCTGAATTTGCAATTTCAACTAAATTAAAGCCACCTTTTTAGTCAGAAACTGTGTATTAATCTGCAGAAAGACTCATTTTCAAAACATAATACACGACCAATCACTTTGAAAATTCCAGTCCTTGGTAACTCCACCTCACACTTGAAAAATAGATTCAAAAATATTACCTGTCTTACAGGGCTTTTTAAACTAATTTTCTGAAGTGGGTGTTGGGTTTTTTTTGCTATTTTTTCCCCATATATTCACTAAGAGTTGGTTGGTTTTTGCATATTAACAGGCTTTGCGAATTGACATGCAAATATAAATTTAGGAGTGACCTGTATTTAGGACAAGACTAGAATAATGCTTTAATCCCATAAATCTTGGCAATAATTAACTAAAGGAGCTATCAGCTTCATTTGAAAAAAGTAGAGGGGTTTTTTACCTCAAATTTTGAAATCACTCATGTTTTATCCCCATTTCTGTATCAACTGAAGCTCTATCAAAAAAATAATTACTCTCTTCCTACATGTGAAACGCTGAACAGCTCCTTCCTAATTTTGAGTCTTTCTCTAGAGAGTAAAGAGTATCTCCTTAAAATATGAACCACGTTGAAATACAAGGTGACCAGAACCTTACAAAATACCACTTTAGAAACTGAACAAAGGGAATTACAGCATGAAATCAGTTTTGACAATAGGTTTTTCAAAGTTGCTTCTGATTTTATCCACCTTTGTTTGCTACGATTATTTTTACTGAACAACAGAGGACAAAAACCTACAAACCACCCATCCCTGATGTCTCTAGTTTGGCAAAGAAGTACTTGAATAGCTGTTTTAATTTGAAGTAAGATTATTTTCTCCTGTACTCAAATTTCATTTCCTGACTCACTCTGCATGAAGCCAAACTATTCATTGCATAAATTGAACATACGGCATAATAAGGCAATAATTGTGTTCAGCTATACACATTCAGATGAAAATTGTTTAATATTAAAGCACTGATTTGGATCTGACTTTGCAATAGGATATTTTTTGTGTCAATGTACTATATCTAAAATAACCTTAATAGCCATTTTCCTCTTATTTCTTCAGTAAGATGAAGCCAGCTGTACTTTTCGATGTAATGATGCTGATCTTTATGTGAATCATTAATAAAATTCGCTGTTGTTGCAAGGTTTGTTTTTCATCTGTCTTTAGCGAGTGGAGAAGCAGCATTTTCTCAGCTCCCACAGTTTCAGCCAAACAGACTGATATAAATGAACCCTTGCCTGTAAACATCCAAGCAAGCACAGCTTAAAGCTTGATTGGGACAGAAAAAAAGAAAAAAAAAAAAAAAAGAAAACGGAAAATTGTGGCTCCCGGGCTCACCAAGCTGATAAACTCAGCTAATTGACTTCTGTGCCTACTGAAATTGTTTGAACTGCTATTCCCAGTAGTTATGGCTGTACCTAACTACAAATTACAATAAGGATAGTAACAGTCAGCATTCATTGACTAAATTTGTATGGAAACCTGAAGGATGAGTAAGGAAAGATTTGTGTTATGCAAGTTACTGTAGTTTTTTTGGACTGCAGGAATGGGTATTCATGACATTTAGATTACCCAAAGATTTTAGTAGCAACTTAAATTTGAAGAGAATCTGTATTATTTAGACATGAGCTTCCTTCTGATGGGTGCTGTTACACAGACTAATAAGAAAAGAAATTGGTGAATATGAAAATTTTTCAAAGAGTCCTTCTTCTTACTATGTAGTAGCAATGTATAGGGCAAATATCAAATGGAAAGGAGGAGAACACTGAGCATTTTTAGGGCAGTGGAGGCAGGTGGAGCCCTCCTCTTTGAAAAGAAAACTGCTTTTCATTGTAATACATGAATAAATTAAAAGAAAAAAAAAGGCAAATCAGTCGAAACAAAACCAAACTTCCCAAATCAAATTCAAAACTTTCTGAATCGGTGACTATAAGAAGATAAATTTTCTATTTATTTTTAGTGCAACATTTCAGAGGTTATCAGCAAAGTTACTCATGGTTCCTAAGAAAGCATCTTGGTGAGGACATCAGTAGTAGGAGAGAGGGCAGAAATTATCAGAACAGTCACATCCAAAAGGTTTACAATCAAGACAAATATTTCAACAGCAAAAAAGGTACGACACAGAATCTTCAAGATGTGTTCAAATTGTACACGATTCTTCAGTTTATCCTGATTATATTAATTGATGAAGCAGTTTGAAAAGAAGGGTGATTACTACCTGGGGAGGAGAGGTGGATGACAAGAACAAGGTAATAAGGTCATGAGCCCTCAGGGAAAAGAAAGGGAATGACAGATAATTACTAAAGACAGATCAAAATAGAGTTTGCAGAAAATGGTGACATGTTTAGATTCTTAGTGATACATTGGGACATTTAGTCCTCAGGAGTCAAAGCTTTCATTAGGAATTTCCACACAGATTTGTTTTAACATTGGTACCTGGAAAACACAATTGTTAGAAGTAACTTCAAATGCTCTCATCTGTCTCTGGTTCTTGTCTTCACAAGTGTACAAAAGGTCAATGTTAATCTTAAGATGTGGAAATCAAATTTTCTACACTGTGGAGCCGTTTAACATTCACAAGTTATTTTCCTTATGGATTTCACCATTTTATTTTACTTCATTTTACTATCTATTACAAAATTCCTTAAGTAGAGAGACTTATTGAGTCAGTCCTGTAAGGTGTGGGAATTTCTGCTGTTGATTTTATGGAGCTGGCTTTTTTTTTTTCATAACGTTGCCATGGTTTCCTTGACATTTTTACTCTTCTGCAACTGTTCCTGATGACATTCACAGGGAATTCCTGAATTCTGCTCTAGTCAATGATGTTCAGATAAGTTCACCAACACCCACAGTGCTGTTGATATTCACTCCATTCATTCAAATGTCTCATTTACAATGTTCTTGATTCTTCTATGGACTGTTATACTTTATGCATCTGTGTTGAATAGTTACAAAGACAAAGTATTCAACCTTGGCATACATCTCTCTTGATGTTTCACTGTTTAACAGCTTCACAATCTGTTTGTATTGCTATTTTCTCCCCAAGTACTCATTTTTTTCATTAGCTGTATATTTCATGTCACCATTAAGCATTCAAAAATATGTATTAATCTGACATATTGGGTTTTATCAACAGTGTTTTCAGAATCAACAACACATTAATGAGCTTTTCTTTGAACTTCTAATACATACATATACCATCATTTTGTTTCTCGTGCCTAAATCTATGTAGAATCCAAACATACATCATAATGTTTGTCTCAGTGCCTTGAAAAATACATGTGCAGACGGGTTTTAACAATGTGTTTTTTTTAGCAAATTTAATAGTTCAAAGTTGTTTATAGTCTTTGGTGAAGGAATAAAACCCAATTATTTGAATAAATTTGTACACATATCTTTCAATGAAGTTTACTTTGAAGGAGTGAATTTTTTCAAGGTTTTAATATTGTCCTGCCAACATATTCTTTTTGCTTGGTACTATCCAGGTTCTACCTGGATGTCATTTTGTAAGTATGAGAACTTTGTCAGATTTATAAGAATCACAAAAATCATTTAGATATTGGCTATTTGTTACAGCTCTTCATTTCAGAAGTTGCATGAGCATAGAGTCCACATTTATGTCATCAGGGAGGGGGAGTATAATTAGCTGTTTCAGGTTCTTTATTTTACTTTCCCCTTTTGCTTGGTCTGCTATTGGATGATACAAACTACTGATAACAGTGTGGACCTTAAGACTACAGGAAGCTTTAGGGTCAAAGTCACCTTCTGACATCAATATCCAAATAATGTGCACTTCTTTTCTGGACAAAATGAGCCTGATGGATGCAATGGTACTTCACTTTTAATCAATGCATGCTAGATTAGCTTCCTTAAACTAAGTGTTTTGGTGACAGAGACAGCATGCAAGTGTAAATGATCATTGGGGTCATTGCTTTATACATCTTGTCTTGGGTCATGCTTTCAGTTTCCTAGAGGTGTTTATTATATGAGCTGCAATTTCATATGAGGGCAGGCTATCAGGTTATCTGAAGAAACAGGTATCTTTGGCATGAGAAGTCTTCTGGGCCCTAAAACTCATAGTGAGTTTCCATGTTTCATTTTTCCAATGAGAATACAGTGTGGTTTTGCTCTGTGTTTTTTTTATTTTCTCTGTTACTACTGAGCCACAAAGAATGAACTTCACTTTTTTTTTTTTTCCTAGACACAGTATTAAAGTGAAAACACAAAAATAAGGGTATAACTATTGTGGAGATTGCACTGTTTTTGAAACTACCTGAAGTGTTCTAACCTACCAAGCTCAAGTCCCAGAAGCAAAACACCTGGAGGTGACCTTGACCAGAGTTTCACTACCTCACCAGGCTTTGTGGTCTGCAATGCAGATGTACCCACAGACTCTAATTTTCCCCCATTATGAATGTCTCAGGTGTTAAAGTTGGATTGGGGAAATATTATTCACATAAACCTATTTAAAAAATTACAACCAAAAAATTTGCCCTCTGTCTTGGTTCATGTAGCCTGATGGCTCCATGATGAAAACCCCTGAAATTTCTGCAGAAAGTCTGCCTGAAATTATTAGAGTATTGAGTTTATTTAAAAAATAGAAAAGCAAAGCTACTCAATTTTAGATGGTTTTGCTAATATGATTTATTTTGTTCTCCACGTGACATGGAAAGTAAGTATTGGCTTTGTGTAATTGTACTACAAAAAATAGAAGAAAAATTAACAGTCTTACAAAGTCACAACTTGATTTGGAATTATATATGTATAGAATGTAAATATAAAATGTTTAGTAGATTAATTTGAATTTTTAAACTATGTTTCTCTGTGTGTGTCTTCTGTGTTTGCTTTCAGTGCCTGTATTAGCAAGACATGTAACTACAAGATCACTGAAAGCACAAACTTATAACCAGGTAAACTGTTTGCACAGAACAGATACTGTAGATATAGTTAAAACGCTGGCCAGGACACCATCAAAGTAACAATAGCCCTGAATCACTCAAAAATTGCTTAGAGTATTGGTGTGATACAATATCAGAGGTTATTATTTGTTAAAAATGTTTTGATAGTTTTCATCCATGTAGCCATCATCCAAGAACAAAAACTGTGGGTTATATTTTTTCACTTCGGGGTAGTACAAGAACAACTAAGCAGTATTTTTATCATCATATGTAAAATTACCTTTGCATGCTTCATCCTCTTCCTTCATGGTAAAAATACGTGCCACAATCATATATCAGTTGATAATGATGCGGGTGAATGGCCAGGGAATGACATCACTGAGGAATTTAAGGACTTCTTTAAAGACGAGCAGAGAAAGAGGACAGGGATACTTATCCCAGTAAATGCTCTGAGCCAGGGACAAACAGATTACAGTAGACCTGAACAGGTTTCTGCCACAGCTGCTATTGCTCCTACTGGAGAAAATTAAAAAAAAGTACTGGGAAATAAACAGGGAAAGACAGGGCAGAGGCGGGAGACGAGAACAGGGAAGACAGTTCTGAGGGTCGCAGGTGAGGCAGAGTGAATGACAGACCGGAGTGAATCTGGACACCGGGGCTTATTTAAGAAAAAGGACTATGGTTTTTTTACCCTGTATGATTACCTCACACATTCAGTCACTCATTTCCCCACAACAGGATGTTCCCTAGGATTAACCATCACTTCACCACAGGGAAGGCACACCTGGCCCAGGAAGGTCTCCAGGAAATTGGGATGGTTCCTTCTGTATTGCTGCTCATCCTTACCCATCTTGGATGTTTTCTGTCAAGGTCCCCAGGCAACCATTTTTATTTTTTTTTTTGTTTTGTTTTCTTACAGCTCCCTGAATTCCAGGATCCTCCCCCACTTCCAAGATGCCTGCTCCAGCCAAGATCTTCACCATTTCTGGATTGCCTTCTTTCCAAGGCCACTTTTTACAGGAATCCTCCTTTTCAGTGCAAGTCCTCCTATCCAATTCCTCAATTCTCCTGTTTCCTCAATTTCAATAGTCTATAAGATAAAACACAACACGTGATCAACCTCTTAATTAGTGGTTCTGTTTTATGTTTCTTTATTAATTTGAGGATTCAGGGTATGCTACTTTTGTTTAGTCCAATAGTTGATGGCTCCTGCTTCAGAGTTCAAAAAATCAGTTTGGGACATGCACACACACACACACACACAAGCACACACACACATATCTAAGATACTTTTTCATCCATGACAGCAGGTTAAACGTCATTTTGGAAGGAGGAAACAAAACATTTCCAAGACATCAAAACATGTTGCTGTATGTCTGACTACAAAAGTAGAATAAAAGAAATCATATTCATATATACTCTGTGATGCATCTTGCCTTTCTACAGCATCATCATACACTATGTTGGTGATGATGCAGCATTGCAGCTGGGAAACATTTTCAAAACTTTGCTCACTTTAGTAGGAAGTTTTGGAGGTAAAGACAAGAGAAGAAGAAGAGCTGGAGAAATGTGTCAATCTTAGAATGTCAGCTGAGCCCCTTTTAGGCTCCATCCCACATACATTTCTCTTAGATAGCTGTCTAGACTGCATCTCTCATAGCTGCTGACAACCTTATAGAGTCCTATTAAGTCTTCAGGCTCATGACATCTATGGTTTTATTCTCAACATCATTAAGCATTTAGAAAGAGAGTAAAAATTCTGTAGTTTAAAATTCCAGGAAAGTTGCTTTAAACAATCTCTCTCTCTCACTATCAGCTTTACACTTTTATAAGCCTTAAAAAACAGAGTGAATTTTTTTTTCAAGTGGAGTTGTCATCACTACGGAAGAGTCTAAACAAATCTTTGATTTTCCTGATGTGTTAGCCTTGCCCTTAATAATTAATGGATCACACTTTTTCTTCTGGATCATGCAAAATAAGTTTTAGGGAGTCAGTATATGCTCTCTTTGTATGATGGTGACATTCTAAGCTAAGAATAAGAGAATCATGGAATGATTTGGGTTGGAAGAGACCTTTAAGATCATCTTGTTCCAAACCCCCTGCTATGGGCAGGGTGTCCTTCCACTAGACCAGGTTGCTCAGAGCTCCATCTAACCTGGCCTTGAACACTTCCAGGGATGGAGCATCCACAGCTTCTTTGGACAACCTGTGCCAGTTCTTTACCACCCTCACAGGAAAGAATTTCTTCCTAACATCTAGTCTGAGTCTACCTCTTCTAGTTTAAACACATTTCTTCTTTCCCTACCACTACATGCCCCTGTCCCCCTCCAGCTCTCTGTAGCCCCTTTTGCTACTGGAAGGTGCTTTACAGTCTTCTTGGGGCCTTCTCTTTTCCAGGTTGAACAACTCCAACTCTCTCTGCTTGTCTTCATAGGAGAGTGGCTCCAGCCTTCTGATCATTTCACCTCTGAAAAGAATTTCAGGCTTTCACTAGTTCTCCATACTTCAAAAAATATTTGGAAGGGTGAAAAGTGTGAAGAAAAATTGTAATTAAAAGTATGAATTTTATTTACTGTATAGTGCTCGTCAATTTTGAGCACTACATTGTCTTTTAGGTTCCTGTCAGTGCCACAAACACTTTGGCCATAATAGTTCTTTAGTCTGACTTCTTTATAGGATTTATTCTTGATTGAAACTTGGATAAAAATTTCTGAGCTTCTTAAAAATATGTTTTAACAGTCCAGCTGCCTTCAGCGGTCTCATTGAGGTTTCAATCGGAGAACTAACTCTTGACAAATGAAACGTTGAGAATGTTCCATGCTTATAATTTGACACTTCAGAACAAATGAAAGTAATAAAATCATCATCAGTCAAAACTTAAGAGTTTCAGCATGTCTGTTCTTCATCACAGGCACAGATTCACCCATCTTCTGACACACACATACAGGTATGAACATGGAGATTCTCAGGTTAGAAATAATCTTTAGGGGGGAAAAAAATTACAGAAATTTCTGTCACAGAGAACTATATTCATTATATATTTAGCTCTTTTATTTGAAAGGTCACTATTTTTTTAACCCACATGAAACAAAAACAGCCTGACTGAAACAGAGCTTTTACCAGAACTAAAGTAGCTGGAGAATCATTCTTTGAAGTTTCACTTTGCCCCTGCATGGAGGCGTGGGAAAAAATTAAAGATAAAATAAAAAAAAAAAAAAAAAAAAAAAAAAAAGAAAACTGGAGCCTCAGTAGGACCCATCCATCTTTTGTTTCCCTCATTCAGGAAATCTTGCATTTTCTGTCACTGATTACTGTAATTGTCATTTTATTAGATCTTGCCTGTCTCTGGTTTTTACACAGTTTTTGTTCTTGGCTTAATTTCTCTTCTTTACCATGTTTCCACTTGGCTATGCACTGTGGCATTAAATTCTGTGCTTCTTCCCCCAGTTAAACATAGTATTTTAGGATGCAGAACTAAGTGTGAGTTATGCTTATGTGTAAATTCAACACACAGGTGATGAAAGCAAATTACCATCTCCACGCTGGCACTCACCCTGAGGGGGGAAAGGCTCTGTTGACCAAATGATCCAAGGATCTGTCTGGCATATTGGATGCTCAGTTCCATTCAGAAGTGAGTCCCATACAACCATAAACTGTCTTTTCTTCTTCCTGAAGGTGGTTGTGGTACAGGGAGTTGGCTTTTCTGACCTTGGCAACAACTCTGCTGTA
The DNA here is from genome assembly GCA_013397135.1 of Pachyramphus minor. Classification (NCBI taxonomy): domain Eukaryota; kingdom Metazoa; phylum Chordata; class Aves; order Passeriformes; family Tyrannidae; genus Pachyramphus; species Pachyramphus minor. The sequence continues at coordinate 49,482 of VYXB01004895.1, forward strand.
GATGGACCAACATCCACAGGATCCATTGATTGGCTTCCCTCATCCAGAATGTCGTACTTGTCGTACCTGGCACACACCTGCCTGTACTGTGGCATCTGGAAAGGCAAGGTAGGCAGAGAGCAGCTTCCTGCTGCGCTTGTTTTCTCTCGTTCTGATGTGTTTTGTAAGAATTAGTGATGGTGTTAGATCTTAGTCACTGTTAAGGCACGCTTTAATTAACCTGAGCTTGAAAGAAAAAGACTTGTAAAAGTATATATTTATATAACTTAATTAGATTTTCCACAAGTATTATAATTATTCATACTTTTGCTTAAAGGTTTCAAACAGTGTAATTTTCATGATGAAACATTTGCAGCTTCCCTTCTTAATCATTAAATAGACATAGAGCTTCTTTTTAAGTTTCATCTGACTTGCTAGACTTTTAACAAGTCATCCTTGTAACAGAGCTGTTCAAGTTAATGAATTTTGTATTTATAAAAATATTCTCATAAAGATGCAAATTACAGTCTTTAGTAAATAAAACCAATCTTATTTAATAATAGTAATCTATGATTATAGCAGTTTGTTTTGCCATGTGGCTTTTTTTCCAAAGTTACTGATCATCAATTCTTTCAATTCTTTAGACCTGCCTATAACAGCTTCCTCATGTGCCTCACTCTGTTTTGGAAGGCAAGACCTGGACAACATGACTGGTCTTTTTGAATCAACTTTTTCCACTAGTTTCCATTTTTACAACACTGGCAATGAAGATTTTCTTCCAATTTATGTATCTTTTTAAAATTTTTAAATCAAAGATTAAACAGTGATGTGGCAGTCAGATGAATATGCACTTGATTTTATAAGGGGAAGATAATACAGTCAATAAAATAATTTTTCATAACTAACCTTCGAAGACTCTTTTGTAAGTGCACTTGTACTGATACTACATTTTCCCACAATTTTTCAATTTAATTGCATTTGCTTTGACTGTGTTTACACCTTTCTCTCTGCTTGCTGCAAATAATGAGAAAATTAGTTCACTGGCATGAATGTTAATGTAAAATTTATTTTACCTATACATTGCCAAATATTTATTGGAATAAACTATAACTCATATACAGCATTATTCACAGATGCAATCTCATTATAAGATTTTGGTTCATTAAACAAAATAAATAGATTTTCTCACTGTTTTTAATCAAAACAGTTGAACTTATAAAATACAAATGTTTAAAATTACCTGTAGCTTAAAAGCTACTGATCAGGGTTTTGAGCACACTATTTGTCAGATGACAAGGTAATGGCTTGTATGTTAACTGGATACTCAAATTAGTATTCACACATAAAGTCAGTGTTTATTTACAGGAAGGAAACAAACAGAATTAAACTTGCTAACATATGACTTACATGTCGGGTCACAGTTTCAGAAGGAAACAAGTGCTCACTATCTACATAAAATCTGCAGTAGGTCTGAAAAGCCACCTGTTATGCTGTGCCGTTCATTAAAAAAAATATGTGGAACCTCAAAACATGAGAAAAGAAATTGATTGTGTCACCATATTTTGCTAACCTGTTATATTGCTAAATTTCCTTAAAGCTCTGACTTTAGAATTACATTATTAAATGAAAACTTTTATTTATTTTAAAATGTTTGTTTGAAAAGAATAGTGGGTTGGAACCAAGAATAAAGCTCAGATATTACAAACCCAAGAACAATATTAAACAAAAATAAACAAGGTAAATCATTTTAAAATCTCATTTTCTAGACATGAAGATCAATATATCATATCTTGACAAATCATTTATTCTTGATCTAGTCATTTGTTTTAAATGTAATCTTTACTCAGAAACTTAGTTCACCTCGCTAGGACCTGCTAGCACGAGTAGAAGGTATTTGCTATGTTGAAGCCTTTAATCAAAGCATAGCAAAGGTCAATTCTTTGCTGTAACCCACGCAGTGTATCTGTGTGTAAATGTGCATTTTAAGGGGATTCCCTTAAAGAACTCTTCATATTGGTGTAAAAAGCTTCTGCTTATGGGTCTTGATGATTATTCAGTTGAAAGATTGGGGCATTTTCCTAGTTCAAGATGAAAATACAGATGTTGACACAGCAATGACTAACAAAATGGTCATATTATATGGTGTTTACCACTCTAGTTCCTGTAACATTCTTTTTATGAGAAGAGGATAAACAGGAAAACAATGTGGTCATTTGTAAGTTATTTGTAATGCTGAACATCCACAGACAGCAGAGCAGAAAGCAGATATATTTAAATATGGCTGAAAAAAATAAGGTTGGATAAGAAAATTTAACTGTTAGCTAAAAATATTGTCCAGGAAAAGTGTTGCCCTGAAATAAATTGGGAAAAAATATTTGTTCCAGGTATCTGGCACTGGATATGTGTTGCTAAGTCTGGCAATTAGTACCAAGATTTGGCTTAGTCTGTAGGATGAATAACTTAAGTACTTCCGTGTAACTAATGATTTATAGTTGGTAGTTAATCAATTGTTTAATTGGGCACAACAGCAATTCTCCAAGTCTGAAAACTTTCACGTGGTAAATTGCCAGGAAGGTGGTGCAGAGCCAAGTGAGGAACAAGCCTTACCTTTGCAGTGGCCACTAACAGTGGCCACAGCTTGTCTCTGTGCGTGCTGCCATTGTCCACCCGCAGGAACACCACTGAAAGATCAGGAACACTGGAAAAATTCATGTGCAGAGCCTCTTGGGTATCTTCTGCTTCAGAACATGACAAGTTGCAATCTCCAGAAAATAAAGTAAGTTAAGGTTTTCATCTCATCTACATGGTCTTCAAAGTCAGTTCTACAAAAAAAAAAAAAAAAGCAACCTAAAACTCCCAAAACTAACAAACTAGTTATTGCTCCTTAATTCTCACCTTCACTTGCTATGAAGACAGCTCTTCAAGAAGTTATTCTTATTTATTTCAGCTGTTTTCCTTCCGTGAAGACTGATAATAGCTGATTCAGATAGCTGATTCTGAACTGCAGTGGAACTACGTACTGTAAAGCCATGAAGTATTTTCAATAGAAATTCTTCATGAAATTTGCTTTTTTTAGCAAGGGACTGTTTCAGAAAGGGGGAAGAGGGAGTAGGGGAGTAAGGAAGTCCTGTTTTGACACCTTCACTTTGAAACGTCCTGAAGGCAAATGTAATTACTTTGTCTGAAAAATGAGGGTTTGGGTTTTTCTTAATCTGAAGCTGTAAAAAATCTTCAGGCTTTCTCAATAAATGTAAAGTGAAAGATAGTGAATACTGTCCCCTTCCCCACAATCATTTCTTGTCAGTTTTTCCAGCACAAACATGACAGAACAACTGTGCTAGGTTTGAACATAATTAATTTCTGTCTCATTTAATAAGTCCATTAACCGATATAAAATGATTCCCTAGCTAATTGCATCAAGAACCAAGCTTTTTTCTGTTGTTCTGCCTCTAGTTTGAGTTAACTGTATTTACATCCCTTTTAAAATATAGTTTCAGTAATCTCTGCATTTAAAGAAAAAGCACAGAACAACGAAATGCATGGGAAAGAGACAGCCGGTGAGACACTTAAATTACTTTATAAATGAAAAAAAAATTAGTTTCGTTTAAATGGGAATAGCTGGGTCAGCGGTACTGGAGAGATTCATCATTTTCCTAGAAATCACTTCTGCTCACTGCTTTTTATTCATGTAGTGAAAGAATAAACCTTTGATGATAAAAATTAATTTGTTAAAATGTCCTTTTTTCATTAAAAAATGAGGGGCCACTGCGAAGGAAGGGTAAGTTATGACAATGAAATATGTAAAAGATTAATGGTGAACTATATGAACTATTTGATCTTAGCTCAGAATGAACTCTCAGAATGGATAAGTCAATAAAAAGAGCAGCTCACATTTTCCGATTTCATAGTTTGGAAGATAAAAAAACTTTAGCAGAAACCAAATTAAGCCCTTTGAAAGCACACCTTTCTGGAAGAAAAATAAGCAAGAAGGAGGTTCATTGCTGTCTGAACTCCTAACCCTTATTTTCCTTCCACGTTCTGCCCCTTTCTAGAGGGATTTCCATACATAAAACATTTTGCTTTTAAGAATAACCTGACAGCATTTTAACAGTTACATTCATATTGCAATTTTCACAATCAAGTAATAAAAAATTCCAAACTCTGCTGTTCGAAACTTTGCTGAGGGAGACCTTTCTACCTCCAGATGTTGGTTATAGGCATAATCCAGTGTATCTGCGGATTTGCTTCATTCTCTATACATGTTCCCTACTTGGATTAGAAAGTTTCTAAAGATTCCACAAGGCTTCTGGTGTAGGGTGTCATGATGATGTTGCTGGTGGAACAGCCATGGTAGCAAACAACTGGCACCCAGACCATTAGGATGGGTTGCTCTTTTGGTTGGTGCCAGTAGCTGGGTTGGTAGCATGGACAAAAGTATTTGATTTTTGCTGCTCTAATTAAAAATAAAGATATTTATATATTTTTCATATTATTTTAAAAATACTATTTTAATTAAAGTCGCATAGAAATTTTCAGTCTGAACAAAGCTTTTGTTACAATTTTTGCAGACAGGCTTCCAAAAGAAAGAGTCAGAGGACAGGTTTAGGTCCTGATTAGAACTATGGCCATCATGAAGGTCCCTAGAGGCTTCTGCACAAATCTGTTTAGGATGTTTGTTGATGGCATTTTGAGAAGGGTCCTGAGCTGAGTCAGACTGTGTAGCGTTTTCAAGGCTGAAAACTGACAAAAAAAAGCTTTGGGTTTGGTTTAGTTTGGGAGTTTTGGGGGGTGGGGGGAGTGTTTGGGGCGGCTTTTTTGGTCTTGTTCTTAAAACAGATCCCTACTGTGTTATTTTAAGCATCTTTTCTAGCAGCGCTCTCAATTTTGAGTCAGTAGTAAAGGAATCTGTATTTGCATTTTAATAATGATGAAATTTTCTCCCTACAGAGACTGCACTAAGTCAAAGATTGCAGAGCCGCTGGCCCGTGACCTGCTCTTTGCTAATGATTGTATGCAGAGTGTACACACACCAGATGATTTGCAGTGCATTACTGTTTTGATTCTGCTGCTAAGTGGTTTGGCCCAAAAATCAGCTTAATAAACAGAGGTCTGGGTCCAGCCATATCCTAATGGAAAGCTACTCAAGCCCTTGTTTTTGTTGACAGTACAGCACCGGTTACTCTGCCCCTGTGGCAGTGTGCCATCTCAGAGTGTCATGATTGATGGTGAAGTCCCATGGAGCAGCCTGAACAGCTTTTGAAGAGATTAAAACAGCCTTTCAAGAAGGATGTAGGCATCTGAATCCAAACAAAAGTAAATATGCATTATGCAGTTGTGATTCCTGTTCTCTTGTGTGGCTGAAAAACAGAGAGGGTTTAGAGCTGTTCCAGTAAGCATTTTGGACTCTAACTACACATCCGTGCCCTGTGCCCATGAGGTACAATCTTTCAGAATAAGAACCAACACAGTGTTAGTCAAATATTCAACATTCAAGCAATACTCCTACAGGATCAGTTATACTGGACTGGTTTCTGACATGTGTCAAAGCAGAGAACCTAAAATTATTTCAAGAGGTGGCAAAAATCTGTTGGGTTTCCAGGAGGCAGGCCAATGAATGTTTCAAAAACTGTGCTCAGGCAAATCATTAGCTATTTGATGTTAGTTCCACAACATGGGAAACTGCTATTTTGGTCCATGTGTTGGTATCGGAGTTGCCAGAGCTGGTGGCAGAACAAAATGCCAACAGAGGAGAACAGCCACAACGAACAGAATAATCTGCATCTCTGATGTCTGTGGCAAAATTGGGCTAATTTCTCACCCAAGCCACAAAAGGAGATTCATCCCTACAGTCTATAGAGAGTAAAAATTTAGAAGAAATCAACTCATGATGTTGTTTTTTGCACAAATTAGTCCAGTATTGTCTATTTCACACATGAGATCCAAATATTTACAGGTATGGTTATCTGGTTTCATACAGCACAAGGGATAGTGGGTACATTGTGTCTAAAATAGAGAAAATTCAGTAGTTCTGTTTTGGACACAATTTTAAAGTGCAAGTTTCTCTTCAAATGGAATTTTTGGGGTCAGTGTAATGGATTGTGTTTCAGGAAATGTTCCCCATTTTGGGGCTATAATGGTATTCTATATCATTATTCAGTGTCTATGTGGCTTTTAGAGTACTTAAGGGTCAACATTTACAGCGAGACAGATTTTCAATATAAAATATAATGGAATTGAACTCTGTTATAATCGAAAGGTTCAGAAGTTACCCTCAAAAAGTCCGTAAGTTACTACATGAAAGACATATATAGTGAACCCCAGCATATCAAAATTCTGTTTGCAAGATAAATAATTTTTAAGAACAGTGATGGGCTGAGTCATTTGTAAATTCTAAGCCCTCAGTGGGACTTCTGCTCTATTTATCACATTTTGTTAAACCAGACAGCATTGTTAGTGATGCAGTCTTTGACAGACATGGTTCCTGTCAGACATGGGTCTACTTTTTTCTTTTAAATGACAGCAAGGTTCTAGCATTTTACCTGCTTTCAGAAAAAGCTTAATAATGAACTGAGAAAGAGCGTGGATTTTTGCATGCCAGCATTTATTCATTAGTGAAATTTCTTTTTTATGAAGTTGACTTATTATTACAGATTATAATTTTTTTCCTGATTATTCTTATATTCCTACCACATTTACCAGTCTGTACTTCAGCATTGTTTACATAGCTAATTTAGATAATACTCTTTTGCAAAGTCGTTCCTTGGAATCACAGAATGAATCACAGAATCATAGAATTACCTGGCTTGGATGGGACCCAAAAAGTCGCCTAGTTCCAAACCCCCTGCCATGGGCAATGACATCTTCCACTAGACCAGGTTGCTCAGAGCTCAATCCAACCTGGCATTGAACACTTGCAGGGATGGGACATCCACAACTTCTCTGAACAACCTGTGCCAGTGCCTCACGACCCTCACAGGAAAGATTTTTTTTCGTAATATCTAAGCTAAACCTACTCTGTCAGTGTGAAGCCATTCCCCCTTGTCCTGTCACTACAGGCCCTTGTAAATAGTCTCTCTCCATCTTTCTTGTGGGCTCCCTTCAGGTACTGGAAGGTCACAATTAGGTCACCCTGAAGCCTTCTCTTCTCTGGGCTGAACAAACCCAATTTTCTAATCCTTTCCTCACAGGAGAGATGCTCCATCTCTCTGGTCATCTTGATGTCCTCCTCTAGACTCATTCCGGCAGGTCCATGTCCATCCTGTTCTGGGGACCCCAGAGGTGGATGCATGTAAATGTTTTTAATCTCATTTTATGGGAGAAAAGTAAGAATTGCTGACATTCAACTAGATAATTCAGATTTAATAAAAGGATATAAACTGTGTCCCCGTGAAATGATGGTTGACAGGAAATAGTACAGTAACTGAAACCTGAAATGAGCTAAAAAAATATATCTCCTTGGCAAATTCTAAAATTTTCTTCAGGAAACAGACTAGTCATATTCCAGCATTTCCTGAAGTCAGCTACAGGAAACTTGAATGTAAAGAAGCAAAATATTTTTCAGCAAAAGCATGAAAAGCTGCCAAGTGCTGAACTAAACCATGAGCTAGACAGGAAAAAAATTGGAAGCCTTTATGCAAACCACCATTCAAAACAACCATATCCTTAGATATAAGAGCTGTATTATGAGGAAATGCAAAAATTTCTCCAAACTGTAGTTAGATGCTACAATTGCTCTCTAATGTTGAAAATTCCTGTTCAGAGAAACTAAGAAACAGGATTATATGGGCACTGCTATTAATGCCTGTATGATATATTTGACAGGAAATTAATCCTGACTGCTGAAAACAGACAATTCCATACAGATAAGCCCTTATTGAAAACATAGGATATTGGCTTTTCTCTCACCACAGACCCTTATCTCACAAGCACATCTGAAGACATTTCTTTCGTTTAAGACGACAGTTAAAAAGACCAGGAGGAGAAACTAGTACACCATGCTCAAAATATTTGCTTGTTACTCTTTTTTAAGCAAACTGCCTGGGATTTTAATTTGGCAAAATTTATGCTTTAAAAGAAAGAAATCTTGAAACTAAATATTCCAATTTGCTTGAAATCTTAGATTGCTAGATGTAATATAGGATTAGTTCAATCATTTTTTCACTTAAGGTACGTGTATGATTCAGTTTTATTTTCCATGCCCACCAAAAAGTCAAATAAATGGTGAGTTTATATTAATGTTCCTCTGCTTTTATTTCTGCATTGTCTAGCACTGAACAAATCAAACAGGCCTTAATAACACAATTTAAAGTCTCATCAAATTTTACATTATGTGGAGTCAATAGAAACTATTTTTTGGAAGTAAAGCAGTAACAATAATAATGAAAATAACTGTAAAATACTTCTTAGCTTACCTTGTTTCATTTGTCTTTAACTTCATCAAACCAAATATAGTCACAGTATTCTTTAAACATTGCTTATGTATTCTCAGTAGTTCATGCAAACTATCACTGTGATGTAACACCATAACTGCCACACTTACTACACATACATTAAAACTATTTCAACCATTATTTTATATTACTTTAAAAAATTGTTTGCCTGTAGAGTATTTCACTTTCTACTGTCAGCTATCAAAAGCCTTAATCTCAGACTATGCAAAGAACTTGTGGTGCAGCTGAAGGTTTGTTCCATTTACTCTGTCCTACTCCTGAGCACAGTCAGGGAAGGATATAGGCTGAAATGGGTCAAAAATAACCCTTCTGCTTGTTATGGATAATCATAAGAATTTGTGTAGATGTAACTCTTTTTATGCTCCTGCCCTTTCATTCCAGCCTTGCATAGAATTTTTTTCTACATTTGCTCTTGGCATTTTCTCAATAATCAGTGTTCATACCTGATTTATATTTTTTTTGAAGTATTTAATTTAGTGTATAAGAATGACCTAGGAAATTAAATTTTCAATTTTACATTTGCTCATAAAGTGTTTCTCAAAATCACTTTGAGACTGAGAGACTGGCAGAAGACTTTCAGACTCTATCTAAAGGTGAAAAGGAACATTGAAAGAGTTCCTGCCACCTGGCAAGTTTAATTTGCATATTTATCACTCGGTTTCAATATCATTTTATAAACTGTTCAATTTTTTGTATCAGAAGCCTTCCTAAGAGGATTTCTTTATAACCTTCTCTTAGGAATGACAGTGACAATGATATGTAGCTCAATGTGCATAGGAAGGTTCAGTGAGCACACTTAAGGGAAAAAATGTATATCAAAGATTCTCCTTTGAGTCACTTTACAACTCCTTCCAAAAGAAGTCCTACTTCTTATAGTCACGTACATTTTAAAAATTTAATTTATGATAGCATAATTTATTGATACTGTAGAGAGGAAGTTGGACGTCCTAGTCAAGTGGTCCCTTGGTTGCATTAGATAGACCAAGATGAAGTGAATATTCCTAAGGGTCTTGCTTAGTCCAACAAGTTATAATCCAGGTTGCTGAAATTCATTGAACAGTTTCAGGTTCCACTGAAAGTCACAACATGGGTGGGAATCTAGAGCAGGTACCTGTTCATTACACTCAATAATTATCAATGTCAGACATTCACTTTGTTGTAGTGATGCGTTGATTCAAAAATGAGTCCTTCACTTTTAAACTATAGAAAACTCCCGGGGTGCATCAGGAAAGACAAGAAGCCACTGGAGAGGGTCTAGCTGAGACCACTAAGATGATGAGGGGTCTGGAACATCTCTCTTATGAGCTCTTGTGAGCTGGGCCTGTTTAGTCTGGAAAAGAGAAAACTGAGAGGGGATCTCATCGATGCACATAAATATCTCAAAGGCAGATGCCAGAAGGATGGTGGCAAATTCTTTTCACTGGTGCCCAGCAAAAGGATGAAGGAGCAATGGCCATAAACTAAAAGACAAGGAGTTCCACCTCAAAATGAGGAAGAATTTCTTTACTGAAATTACTGAAACTCTTTACTGAGGATGGCAGAGCACTGGAACTGCCCAGGGACTTCTTCGAATCTTCCTTTTTGGAGACATTTAAACCTAACTGGACATGCTTCTTTGTAACCTGCTCTGGGTGACCCTGCCATGGCAGAGGGCTTGGACTGGATGATCTCCAGAAGTCCCTTCCAACCTGAACTATTCTGTGATTCTGTGAAAGCACTCAGGAGAACACAAGGTTTAGGATTTTATGAATATGTCCATAGGCAATTGTTATAGTTTAGCTAAATGAAGATTTTATTTGTTGAATGTTTTTAGATCATCATGTTGTTTTAGAAACATTCAACAGATAAAATCTTTGTCATTTAGATAACTCTAACAGCAATACAAGGTTTAGGATTTTACAAATATGTCCATAGACAAACACCCAGCTTTCAGTATAGCATAAGTCAACAATATTGTCAGAATTTTTTGAAAATTATTACTTCATAGGAATTTTTTTTTTCAATTGGTAAATAAGACTGAAAAACATTTCAAATAATTATGTTTTGAAAACCCATCTAGATGAGAACTGCAAATTTGTACCAGACAGTGGACTAAAATGCCAATGCACATAAATGTTTTTTTCTGCTAAGATGATATTCAACCACAGCAGTAATTCAGCAAGGACAGAGCTTGTAATGGAAGGAAAACAGACCTCAAATTTTTAAGTTTGGGAAAAGAACTGTGTCAGGTATTTGACATCATTGAATAAGACAGAATATTATTCATGTGCTGGCATCTCAGAAATCCTGAATTTCACAAATTTGTACGTGCATTGAACCATGTAATCCTTCATTTACTTTCTAGTGTTACTTTATGCCTTGGCTGGATTACTGAGCTGAAAAATTTACTTAGGACTGTAAGACCTCATATTGAAACCATCAGAAAGAACTATCATTTGAGCTGCAACAATGCAAGGATACATTTTCTTTGTCCTTTTTTTTTTTTAAGTAAAAAGCGGGAGAAAGATACTTCATTGTTGTGATCTAAGGTTTTTTTTCTTCACGGTTTAATTTGCAACATCCTAAACCAGTATCAGGATGCAAAAAGGTATTGTAACATTCCAGAACCCTGGCATTATGTCTCAGGTGAACCCAAGATCTGCTTCCCCAGGTTAGAGGGCACAGCAAGAGCAGGACATACCAGGAAATGTGCTATCATGTGCTGGCATCTCAGAAGGTTCAGGGTGTTGCCTACATTTTTGTAAGAAAGTGTGATTAAATTAGAGGAGGTGAAACGGCTAACAGGGTAGGGGAGCACCAGTAACAAATATTTTCTGTTAAATATAACTTCTTTTTTTATACCTACTCTTTTGAATTTTATGTGGCATAACAAGATATCTGTGGGACAGGAAGAACTGCTGATGACAGGTTGTAACTGTGCATATAAATATTCATGTTCATGTGTCAAGGCAGGGACATAATTGTCAGTTAAGTCTACTGGAAAAATCATTAATTATATTAAACAAAAGCTTTAGAAATTAAGTTATTTTAAAACCTTTTAAAGATAATGCTGACTTTATGCCTATTTTTACTTTACAAATTTAAAAATCAGTATTTTTTGTTCTGCTTCCTCCTTCTCCTTTCCACTTCCCCTCCATTATCTCCTGCTCCTTCTCCTTCAGTTAAAGAAAAGATCTTGTTGGAAAGATGAGATGAGATGTTCTGTCTAGTGTTTCTACCAGGGATTAATTTAAGAGCACAATTATACCACACATGTAAGCACAACCTCATAAGAACACCACCAAGTATCCTTTTTAAAGCATTAAAAAGAACCTGTAACTTGTTATTTTGGAAAATAGTAGACATAGGTGAACTGGTGACCATAATTTAACTAAGGCTAATATTAAAGTCTTTATAAATTAACTTGCATCATCAAGAACAGCAGAGCTATAAAATCAAATTAATATAGATATGCTATGCTGCACTTACGTGCAGTCCATTTACATTTCAATAGAAAACTCGAAATAGGTATTCTGAAGGACACAATTAGAAAAATTGCAAATGCACACATCTTTTTGTCTAAGGATTTCCTTTTGACAGCAAATTCTTTTCCCGCTTGAAAAAACAATACAAATGAAACAACACAAAGTTGCTCTGGCAAAGGAATCCAGCAGACATTTAAGAGCTTTGTGATGATCATTCAGGTTTAAAAAGTAGCTTTTGTGTATGCACACAAGAATGGGATAAGCAAAGTTTTTTCATCATGATACCTGATATGGAGCTGTGTTTTACATTTGTGCTGAAAACAGATTTGATAACACAAGGATATTTTAGCTGTTGCTGAAAATTGTTTACACAGAGCCAAGGCCTTCTCTGCTCCTCATACCACCCCAGCAACAAGGGGGCTGGGGGAGTACAAGAAGCTGGGAGAGGACACAGACAGGAGAAACAAGCCCCACTGACCAGGAGAATATCTCACAGCACATGGTGTCATGTTCAGCATATAAGGCTGGGGAAAGAAGAAGGAAAGGAGGATATTCAGAGTGACAGCGTTTGTTTTCCCAAGTCACTGTTAGATATGATGGAGCTCTACTCTCCTGGGGATGGCTGAACACCTGCCTGCCCATGGGAAGTGGTGAATGAATTCCTTGGTTTGCTTTGCTTGCATGCACAGCTTTTGCTTTCCCTATCAAACTGCTGTTATCTCAACCCACGAGTTTTATCACTTTTATTCCTCTGATCCTCTCTCATCTCACTGTGGGGGAGTGAGGGAGGGGCTGAGCACTCCTGAGTTGCCAGCTGGGGTTAAACTGCAAACATCATACGAGGTATGATAAGATTCCTGTCTGTAGTTGCCTCAGATTTTCACACTAATCAGTCTTTCTCTATCAGGTTTTCTAGTCAATCTCATTTTTTGCCAGCAGAACCAAAACCTCACACATTAAATGTGGTTAGCCGCCTAACCATGGCTGAAGAGAAGTTCTAGGTCATTGCATGCTCTAGGAAACCTAAGATACCCTCTTAATTTAAGTGATTTTATTCTCATTGCTATTTTTAATAGCATGAACATAGTTTCCACATATTAGATGTTTCACACAGAGCGGTATGTGTGCCTACCCTTCATGGTATTTTGGCTGAGATGAAAAGCTTGATCATTCATATGACACATATAGTTGTGAGAACCAGGTCTCCATTGTATTTTTAGTATAGGATTTATTCACATATATATGTGTACATATATAATTTTTTTATATCAGCTGACCTGTAAGTTTCAGTTGTCAGCTATGTCATTTATTTGCAAAATTTCAATGAAAATATCTTAATAACTTACATTTATTTGAGTAAAAGATTAATTGATACTATGACCCTGGAGCTTAATATTATTTGACTCTATCTTTAGTAGCACATTTAACAGATTGCAGTATTTTTCCTTGCAATTTAAATTAATCTCAAGCATAGCCCAACTATTTCTGAAATAGTTTCAGAGAAAACCTCCACTGCGTGAACTTACGAAAGCTTATGAAAGAAATAATCTAAAATAAAAAAAGAATTGTTTATTTTTTGGTGGAAACCATTATGTTTTAAAAGTTATAGAAGAGTTTATTTTGGAAAAAAAAAATCTTTGGACGTCAACCTTTCTTCTGCACAAGGCAGGGCAGGCTTGGATGATTGCATCATGTCCCAGGGGTCGAGGCCTTTAGAGCGCCAGAGGCAGCCAGTGCAACCAGTGCAGTTTGAAGGTCTCCTGACTACTGGCACTCAAGGGACATCAAGTAGGAAGCCAAACACAGCCTGCTCCATCTCCTCTACTCACCACGTGATCAGTTACTTAGAAATAATAGGAAAGCATTAAATGAATTAAACAGAAAAATATGAAGTCTCGTACTGTCCTTTGGTTCCCAGTTGTGTTTCATTCATCTTGTGAATCATGGATCAATTATGTTCTCCTTCCACCCACGTGTTTTAGATTTTAAAAAAAACTGCTCTGAGTGTGGGTTTGGATTAGGTGACCTCTGGACCTTGCAGCCTACATTATTCTCAATTTACACATTTAATAAAAATATAGTTTTCTTATTTGTACACCATGAAGAGGAGATAGAAGGATCTATAACAAAAAAAAGAAAAAGTGATGCAATCATTCTGTTATTTGAAGGAACAAATACAGTTTACAAAGGCAAATGTTTTGTTGCATAATTTTTTAACACAAACAGGTTTTATTATGACACATTTGTTGCAAAAGTAAAATAAAATCTTTGTGGTTATACAAATTCATTGTATTCCTGTCATGTTTTCTGCTTGGTAGTAATGGTAAGTTTTGTTGTGCATTTCTTTTATGTACATCTTGGTTGATTAGGGGAGACATTAAGTCCAGTGTTTTCCGTTCTTTTCAGATGTGAAGACACAGATGAAAAATAATGACTCAAATTATCGACATTACCCAATGAGGCTTTGTATCTGATTTAACTGAAGTCCGGATTTTCATGTCTAAAAATTGTGTGGACTGGGACATGAAAAAGAAAAGCTTACTTTCATAACAGCCCTAGGCATAGAACATATCCAAACATTTTTTTGTTTTTGTGTTCCACTCTACTTTTTATGAAATAATACGACAAATAACATTGAGAACATTATTTTTCTCCTAGGCATAGAGGTCTTCCTCTCCTATAAGTGTATCTGATCTTTGAAGTGAAAAATGGTGAGCACAGCTGATGTGAGAAAAGAAAAAGAACAGTAACAGCTGAAGAGAGATAGTTCATTTAGAATGGGAAAGATTTTTTCAGATAACTTATTTTGTCTCCTTTTGGATAGACTCTTCCACTAGATGGATGGAAATAACTTCTCTGTCATTTTTGTTGCTGAGCAACAGCCTGAGAGATATAAAAAGATAAGCCAATAAAAGCAAAGTTATACGAGAAGCCAACCCAAAATTTGCATATTTCTTGTACAGTTCTTAAAAAATAGAGTGTAATTATGCAAATCTTCGTCATTCTGTTAGTTAAAATGTTTGTCAACCAATCAGAGTTAATGTGAGGAAGACAAAATATCCATATGGTATTTTTGTAAAGCAGATTATTTCAGTTGGAGTGGAGGGATCCCCTTTGTTCGGCTCTGTTCCAGCTTTGCCTGAAGCTGAAAATTATCCTTCAGCTGTTTTCTCCTTGCCTGCCAGAGGAGAAAGTCCTTCCTTAGATTTGGCATCACATCATACAAGGCCCAACATAAGGCGTTCCTTAAAATCTTCACTCCTCAGAAACATCTTGGAGTACAAGCCATGTGCTGTATCTGAACTATCACCTTATTTGGCTCCACTGCCTCTGCAGAGAGAGGGTGAATCCTAACCTTGCTCACACCACTTGGTCTGCACCACGTAAACTTACTGTGAATGAACACAGCACTCCTAAGGAAGTACTTGGAATGCTGTACTTGTTACGGGAGTAGGTTACAGGTATTGAAAGGAAAATTACTATCCTTGTCTAGCAGAAAAGCTGGATCCCTTTCCAGTGATTCAGGCCGTCTTTTACAGCGTTCACCAGCCCTACACTGGAAATGCCTAAAGCCAGACCAGCAGCTGAACACACCTCTTCATAAGCAAGACACAGCTTATGAAGACTAGAGGGCATGTTCAGCCTTCCTGCCACCATCCAGCAAGAGGTGTATCCCTTCCTCTGACAGTGACAGGGAATGTAACACTGATCTGCCACACTGAATAAGACATTGTAGAGCCTCCATGAGCTGATTTAGAAATGCTGTTAACTTTCTGGAAGATCTTGTTTGTATTCTTAGGCTAATTAGCAGGGAGCTCTTTCTCTTTTCAAGGTTTTTCCCTCAAAATCATTTGAAAAGCTACTCAATCTCATCTTTCGGAGATCTTACCCGGTTTTGCCGTAATAGAGATCCCTTACTAAAAAGTCTTTCACTTTACAGAATTAAAACCTGACTGTTATTAAAACAAAAGATATAATCAGGCATCTCCTTCCCTAGTATTAGAAAAGAGTATTGATTCCTGGCATTTGGGATGTTGCTTTGTTTAATTCTCCATGTGTAACCCATATAATTCAATTTTCACTGGCGGAAAATGAATTGAGCTTTCAGTAACAGAACACGTCTGGGCTAATGAGTAGGTCTGTCTTCAGAGCAGGTATATTGGATAGGATGTTATATATTTAGTATATATTTCTTAATTACTCTTATCTTTCTACCATCCTTTAAGACAATGTTAAAAAAATAAACCAAACCAACCAACCAACCAAACAAACCAAAACACACACACAAAACCACAAAAAAACCCCAAAGACCAAAAACCAACCAACCAAATAAAGTATGAAAAGAACAATCAACCAACAACAAAGCAAACAGTGGCATTTTACTTTTCCTCATTCCTCACTGAATATCCCTTGCTGACATTACTGAATTGTTTCATGACATTTTAAAAATGGTATCAAATCACAATTACTGATTTCTTTTTCCACCTACTTTCTGCAGTTTTTCTTTTCCTGTCTGCTGCTGCTTTGGTCATATCAATAACCATCCATAGTTTAGAATTCTTAATTTCTGTTCAATGGCATTAAAGACATAGGAGAGAATCTGCACGGGATAAAATGCTTAAGTTCAGACAAAACTACAGCAAGTTACAACTGCACCTTTTAAGGGAAATGAAGATTATGTTTGCCTGAGTAGAATCTTTGGGCAACTTTATTAACAAAGGAGAAACTTTTATTATGTTGTACTGGAGTGCTACTTAGGCATGCATGCGTTTAAGAGAAAATTTCAATGAGGAATTGAGGCTGTTCCTGTGAGTGAAGACAGTGCACAAAAGTAAAAGAGCAAGTAAACCTGTGAGATACGGCTTGGAAATCTGGATTTGCTTCTTCAGTCAGACACTGTGTGTCAGACACCATTGTGGTGTTCAGAATTTAGGAGGGGCTGCAGTAGAGCTGAGTTCAAAGGGTAACCTAAAGTTCAGTACTGTCCTGAAAGATGGCCAAGAATCCTGAGTGAAGAGATATTATGCAGTACATAATGCTTTGGGTAATTTTTTTTCATTTGGTGCAGAGAATTTAAAAATAAGTGAGTAGATTATTTTGATTGTTAACTCACGGTGATAATTAAATGGACTACATATATGATAAACAAAGAGCCCAATGTTCATAAAAATTTTATGTCCAAGTTTATGGACATTTTGTGATTTAGACAGCAGTTTCATTGCAACCATTGCTACTTGGATAAGGAAGTTGCAAAAACCACCTCATGAACAAGGTCCTGGTATTGTATATCAAATGTCACTGACTTGTGATGTCTTTTCTGGTGTAAGTTGTTTTTTTAGGCATGCTCAAGACTGTGAGTGGCTGGTCCAAGACTGTTGTCATGTGTTCTCTGGCATTCTCTCAATCAGTTACTAAAATCCCTGTTAATCGACGAAAAGCAGCCAATATCTTGTTCATTCAGATGCAGGAGTTCAACCTTGGAAAATTATCTGCTAAGAGAACTGAAAAAAAGGAGTAATGAGGTGTCAAGTTACTCTTTGCTGTGTGGTCTCAGATCTTTTTTAAACTGTCAAGAAAGCAGCCAAAGTGACCTGAGTGTTACAGCAGAAGGCTGAAATGTGTTATCAAAACAGCTGAGTCACACAATTATATTATTGCACCAACTTCATTGACAGTATGTTTATACTTGAGGAAATAAAATGCACAAATGGGTTCATAGGAGGTGGCACGCATCTGTTGACACATGCATTTGAGAATTTTACGTCAAGATGTATTGTATTAAAGAGGTATTTTAGTGGTATATGCATGTGATATGGTGTGGAAATGTTATACATTGTATTGCTGATGGGATGATCTGAAAAGCAAAGAATTGAGCAGACTTTAACAACAGTCAAGGTCCAGACTGCTTCAGAAATTTCTCAAGTAGTCTTGAAGTGCCAGATTGGGAGAAAGAGATGGGGACCTTCGGTGTTTAGGTATCTTTCCTTCTAGTTTTTGTGACTTCTAAATCAATTCTACTGCCATGAGAACATTGTATATGTGCATCCAAACCCTCAACATATCTGGATATACATCTAGTTATGAATCAAAATTTTATGACAAGACACTATTCAATGCAGTTACTTTAACTTGTGTCACCTTTTGAGCCATGTCACTACTAAGTGTTTTCACTTGTTCTCAGCTTACTCTTGGAATGCTTAACAAGAATCACAGACTCTGGATTAGGTGTTCTGAGAAAAAATACAGTTTAACTACTAAAACATCTCACAAGATTCTAGGCCGGGTTTGTCTTTAAGGAGCTGAGATAAAATAGCATGCAGGATAAATGATATATTGCTTGACAGAAATATTCAAAATCAAACAGTAAAACAGCTATCAGATTGCATTTTAAACTGTAGGGTTTATTGTATTGCTCTAGGGACTTCAGGTTTTACATAACTTTTATCTCCTTTAATGTCATTCGAGTATGAGCCAGTCCCCATTAATTTTAGTGGCAAAATTTCTTTGCTTGCAAGTATTTTGTGTTAGTCCATTTCTAGCATTGTGCTTAATATGTGCCACAATAAACTTCAGTTTATGTATCTTTCGGTCATGCTGGGAATGTCTAAATAGGTAAAGGAAACATAACTCGCTGAAAAGCACATTCTGCTTTATGTCAACAACTGCTTAGTAGGCTCCTTTATGAGCTTATTTAAATCATGTTCTGCAAGGTACAACAAAATTTTTTGTGAGCTAAGTGGAACAGTCTAATTATTCTTCCTAAGTGAGTGCAACAGAACTCCTTGGCATTCTTTGCAGTTTTTTCTCTTTCTGGCATTTCCATTAGCTTCCATGGACAGCAGTGTGTGCTTGCCACCAGTTGTTAATCATCTTACTTATTTTTAACCTTCCCATTAAAAAGCAGTTGATTCTACGCAAGCAGCTCTACTCTCAATTGGTTAAAATTTAAGGGCAAGCCACCAGTCAGTTTAAAAAAGGAAAATAAAGCACTTTGTTTCACCTTCTACCTTACTGAGACTTCTGCTGCCTTGCAGTTTAGTTGGTCCATTTTCCTAAATAGCTCATGCTGATTTTAATTACTCAATTTCCCCCATAGTTATGGAGTGAGAAGAGAAGAATATAAACCACAGATGCTCCTCCCCATTGTTTTATAGCACCTTGTGGAAAGATGGGAAAGCTCCTCAAAAAGGCACACGCAGCCTGTATAACCTCCCTCTGTCCCCCATCTTCTCTAACCTTACATAGGCATGTGAAATACACATATATGTGTATATAGACACACCAGTGTATTTTATATGTTCATCAAAAAGTAAATGTTTAGATAATACAATCTAGTCCTTAATTATCACAACTAATTTGATTTTTTGTAGCTGAAATCTCTTAGTTCTCACGGCCTTAATGTCTGAAGTACTGTGCATCATTTAAACAAAAAATTTATAAGAAAGGAGAGATCAGATTTTTTTCATGGAATTTGAGAATGACATAAGAACATGTAATTTCTTGACTAAAAGTTTTTCACAATATCTTAAAACAGCTGTTCTTTTTAAAAGAGATTTTTTTTCTGCTTATTAAAGGGAAAAAGGGACACAATATTTCTAATGATTTTTACTTTTCTGATATTTTTAACTTTAATTACTTGTGCTTTACTTTTTTCCTACTAATTTTTAGGAGAATAATAATAAATAAAAACCAAAACACAACTATTGGACAAAGGTATCTTTAAAGGATGTAAATTGAAAGAAGGTGGGGGAAAAGAAAACATCAGACTTTTGGCGAAGTATTGTTCCAAAACTGCACTCCAAAAATAAACCCTCTTCTAAAGAGGATGAAAAATTTCACTTTTGCATCCTCAAAACTCTTTCTCCATCCTTGACCAACAGTATTCAACATGTTCACAAATACCAGTGATCCTGCACTGATAAGTAGCTGTGAGGATGTTATTTATCATTGGTTTTGGTGTTGTACTTTATTGAGCACTTTACTCTAGAAAGTCTTAAAAGAATATGCTTAAATTTAAGCTCCTGGTTTCAATTCCAGAAATGAAGTGGTATTCACTGCTATTAAAGGAGGACTTACTGAGGCACACAAACAATTGCTTGATGGCAGCAAACACTTCACTGCTAGAACTGAAATATGCAGCACTTCTTTATGCACTTAGATGTAGGAACATGACTTAGTCAGAAAGATCGATGCCTGGGGATCATCTCTTGGTCCCCTCTGTTTGCTGCCTGCACAGTGTAAACCTGGAGCTCTGTAGCACTGGCCTCAGTACTGAGATTTATTAGTCCTCCTCTGTATTAACTTTTCTCAGTCTGTCTGCAGCTTGATTTTTCTTGGTTTCGCTGTCACAGCAGCTTCTTTGACTGAGAGGGTGCCCATGGCTAGTTCAGTTCACTTTTGTTTATAACTGCGTGGTACAAGCACAGTTTTCAATAGATAGCAGCAAAAAGCAGTTACTCTGCACAGAACAAGATATTTGTGACTAATTCAAAGACACAGGATAGAGAAACACAGCCCTGGTATAACAGCAGAGGCCTCGTCAAGATGCTGCTTAGAGGAGCACAGGCATGGGAGGGTCAGAGACAGGAGGCCCAATGACTATACACAGCTCAGCTCTGGTCCCTTACTGAAATGCAGACCAGCACAAAATGGCTTTAGGAGTGGCAAAGGCAACACAGAAATGGTATTTAACATATGCAAAAGGCACCATGTGCAGTAAATTTGGTGGAACATGGAACTGCAGAGCAGTGAAGGAGCAGAAAGGTGTTTGTCTGGTTATCAAAAGCGTGAAAAATAACCTGAAGTGAATCCTAGACCAAGGAAGAAATAGTGATCAACTTCAGCATCCTAATCCTGCCAGAGAAGGATGCTGAAAACTCTCCATAACATACACCATGCCTCAGCACCAACATTAGCCTTCTGAACTGAGGACCCAGAGCAGCAGTGGGAGGATGAGCAGAGATCCAGGAGGGGTAAAAGCTAACATGTGCATAAGAGTTTTAATTGCATTAATTTTCTTTCTTTTATTTTTTTTCTTTTCTGTAGAAATTACATTAGACCCAATCCTTGATTTATGCTAATAATATTTCAGTCATACTAACAATAAATTCTTGGCTTAACATGCATATTTTTATATATATAATGTATGTCTTTCTCTTTGCATATAAACAAGATTTTGAGCATAATAACAAAGAAGGATTGAACTGCTTGTAGAAATTCTTGGTATTACCAGAATAAAAATTAGTGCTTTGCTGGACTGAAGGCAGCACATTTAATGAGGTAGAATCCTTTCTTTTGAAGATAAATAACCTCAGGGTTATGTCAGCAAGCAAAATTCCTATTGATCTGGTATTTTGCTCAAGTGGAGATAGCACTTAAAAGAAGCAACACTTCCAGACCAAATTTGAGTTATATAATTTTGCTGAACATTTTATTGATCTGCAGTATATCATGAGCTATGATTAACTACCAAAATAATGATGTTAGGGCAGAAAATATTTTATATTATATTTTTTAATTTTATAAACCAGGGTTCCAGCTAATCCCTTTTCACAGAGAGGAACATCTGTCTGTTGGATCCTGAGGATGGTACGTCTTCTCCCTAGACTCTTCTGCGTGACATGCTTCTCTACTTATCCTGTCAAAATGTTCCCAATCATCAAACCATTCCACTCTGGTATCTCTAATAGTCTTAAGTTTCTCCATCCTCCTCAAGATCTTGAAAATTATCCATCTCCTTCTTCTCTAGATGTGAGAAATCTGGATATTTGTTAAGCCTTTGGTACATCAGCAACATAATTCCTTTTCAGGTTCTAGTTCCATCTTCCACAGGTTTTTTTCCTTTTTGCATGTTTTTGTCTGCCTCTCTTGGCTTGTGAATTTATTCTATTCTCACTTCATTGTGTTGTTTCTTGGGGTTTTTTTTTATGATCTTCAAGATGAAAAAATTTCCTACTCCACCACCTGGGTTAGTCTTGCTTTTTTTTTTTTTTCCCTGTTGGCAGATGTCTACACTTCTGGAATTGCCTATTCAGCTTCTCCTCTTTCCTGTTCCATCATGACATTAAAAATTCACCACTTTCCGGCAGATGCAGTCTGAGCTGCTATTTCAGAAAACTGTGATATGATTGCTACCTAAGCACTTTCTTGACTTATGGATTACCAAGGCAGAAAAAATTAACTGTCTCTTGAAAAACCTAACTGTGAAACCATAGATTCATTGAACGATTTGGGTTGGAAAAGAGCTTTAAGCTCACCAAAACAGCACGGCCAAGTCCACCACTGCCATGGTGGAACCACTGCCAAATCTGCATTTTTCTGAAATACCTCTAGGGATGATGACTGCATCACTTCCCTGGATAGCCTGTTCCTTGACAACCCTTTCTGTAAAGAATTTTTTCCAAATGCCGAATCTAAAACTCCTCTGATACAATTCAAGGCCATTGCCTCTCATCCTGTTGATTGTTGACTGGGACCCACCTGGCTACAACCTCCTTTCAAGGAGTTGTAGAGCGCAAAGTCCTCCCTGAGCCTTCTTTTCTCCAGGATAAACACCCCCAGCTCCCTCAGCTGCTCCTCATCAGACTTATGCTCCAGACCCTTCCCCAGCTCCATTGCTCTTCTCTGGACATGCTCCAGCCCCTCAGTGTCTTTCCTGTAGTGAGAGGCCCTGAACTGGACACAGGGTTCAAGGTGTGGTCTCACCAGTGCCGAACACAGGCCCTGGACCCACTGGACACACTATTTCTGACACAAGCCAGATGCCACTGGCCTTCTTGGCCACCTGGACACACACTGAATCATGTTCAGCTGCTGTCAACCAGCACCCCCAGGTCCTTTCCCACTGGACCACCTTCCAGCCACTCTTTCCTGAGCCTGTAATGCTGCAGGGGGTTATGGTGACCCAAGTTCAAGACCTGGCACTTGACCTTACCAAGCCTCACAAAATTTGCCTCGGTGAATTTTATCAGATTCAGACTGTCTGGATCTCTCAGCAGAGCTGTTTTAACTATTATTAACTGTAGTGTTATTAACTATATCAAAGACTCAGATGGCAAGTAAAGGAGATTATATTCTATGATTGTATAATATACCAAATACATAATTTACTGAAGTCCATGGAATCCTGTACTTTCCTCAAACCCCTTAACTTTAACAAACTTTTCATTGATCTGAAGAATAATAAGGGGTTTGTAGTGAACATTTGTCCACCTTGAGGATGCTGTGAGGCCACAACTTGCTTTATCGACTTGAATTGCTTTACCAAGCACCTGAACCCACACCCCTGCCCATGGGCCCAGGAGCTCCATTCAAGCTCAGACCTACAGACCTGGCTTTTTCAGGTGATTCCTAGTGGATGGGCCTCAGACCTAAGTTGCAGCTCTGTCTCCCACTGTCCCATGTGGATCTCCCCTAGTCTGGGCCTCTGTCCCCCTGCCCAGGGCCATGGAGGAGTCGCTGCTCCCCCCGGCTCCTCTGGTCTTGTCTGTTTGGTCACTCCTTTTTTCGTCTTTGATCAGATTGTGTGAGAAAGTGTACTCTCAAAAATTAGCTCAAGTATTGCTCTTAAAACGCTTGGAGAATATGTGAATCTCCGGCTGAAAGGAAGATGGAACAGCGCTCAATTTTCTCTGCTGTTCACCTTCCAAATTAATATTTTATAAAGGATATTTTAAGTGAGGCAAAACTCCAGTTATACAGGAGATTATAACATTAGAGTGAGTTTTTTAATAAAAAATGAAGGAAAGTTTAAGTTATATAAGCTGTATTTCTTCCTAACTTATCTAATATATAAAACAGATTTTTTAAACACATGACATACATTTAATGTTCATCTAAAATGTTTATAAATATTACTCCTGGAATTGAAAACCTGAAATTTGGTTTTAATTACTGAAAAATCAAATATTAACTGAAATGTGTTAATTTGGTGTGACTTCAAAGACCTATGGCTTCAAACTCTCAGACTTTGCAACTTATTGCAAGATTTTCTGCTCTGTTGGTACTGTAGAAACTCTTCTCCATGAGGTCTAAAATGTATAAGATATCGAGCACAAGAGGAGAGTGAAACTTTTAATTCAAACTTGCATAAGAGCAAGTAAACATCTAATCTACTTATGTATGATGAAAAAAGGACACCCAGAGCCACAAACTGTGGGTTTGGAAAATTCTAGGGAACCACTTTTTTCCTGAACATTCACTTACATCGTTGTACATTTGCAAAGCAGTGAAAAGGCTAGAAATCACCTTCCTCGACCACAAGATATCAATCTCAACTACAGAAAAAGCTTCCCACAGAGCAGATACCTTGGTCACTCAGCCTCAGTAAGATTGTTATATGGGTTTTTTTCAATTCCTTCCACAATAATGCAAAGCTTAAATGTCAGTGAGGCCAGATGTGTAACTCTAATTTTTATGCAAAACTTTGCAACATTTCTTTGAAGTGAAGAGTTGCTAACAAGATTAACCATGATGGTAAAGGTCCTGCTTATGATGAAAGGTGCAAGGTAATATCCTGTTAGGAGGTTTCACCATTTCAGTTTCGTTTGGTGCTTAAGTACTGAACTAATTAATCTAATTTTATAATTGTGGACTGTCCGTTGGGTGTAGATTTGGGAGATAGCAAACAGACTAGGACTTGCAGAACTTCTCAACGGGTCGACTCTGGACTTGATAATTCTGCTGCTGGCTGGCCAGAACCACTGGGACTGCACCACAGCTCCTGCCATAAAAAAGAAATGTAATCTACTGCTAATTAAAGGAATGAATGAAACATGCTATTCTAAGCTAACTATAAACCAAAAATTGCTGAATAATGTTCCTTTCTCTTCTGTCATGCCATCATACTATCGACACCTAATTATTTCCAAATAAGGAGACTATAAAGTATTGTCCCAAAAAAGTGGATAGATAAATGTTCAAGTCTTATCTGTTTATTTTATTACAACTGATTTTTTTTTCCCTGCCAGTGATAGGTTCTGTGAATTTATCAAGGAGTGTTTTCTTTATTGGTGATTCTATCACTTTTGCTTACATAGGACAACCTCTCATTTTCTGAAAGAACAGTAGCTGGTTTGGTTTTTGGTTGTTTTTGAGGGGTTTTCCCCCTCTTTTTCCTTTTTTCCTTTTCCATTTACTGGGCAAGAATGGATTTTGAAGAGCACATGGCATAAATAAAGAGAATCACATTTATCACTTATTTTAGATAAAGTTAGATGGTAACTAAAACCCAATTTCACAATCACACAAGAACTCTGAAAGGAAAAGGAAAAGCTATATTTATTGTCTTGGTTCAGCTTTTTGTATAACAGACACAAGAGCTCTGTGAACAAATGTTAATAATAATTTCACCTGACTGCAAATAGTTCAAATGCCACCGAATGACCCCTTGAGAGATTGTCTTCTATCAAAAATCTGAGTCCTTTCCTGCCTTTCCTTAGATGCAATTAGCTAAAGTAATAATACGTCACAGAACTAATTTATATATATAAACTAATATTACTAGTGATCTCTTTTCATAATTATTGGAGAGACTAATTAACACCTGAAGGGGTAATGACATTTCTTTCAAATGAATGCTAACCATAAAAATTAGATTGGTTTTAAACTGGCCTTGGCTTCTCCTGTAGCCAGTGGAAAAAAAGAAAATTCATCCTAATACTTTGTTAAAGGGAGGTGGACTAAGTAATTTTCCAGAGGAGGTCCCTACTGTAATTTGGGTAAATAGAGTCTAAATAGGTAATCTGGTCTCAACATGTCTATTTTAGAGGACTAAAAACTGAGATGGTTTCTATTGATAGTGTTAAAGATATACTAGGAAAAAATAATGAAAGGACAAAACCTACATTTAGTTCAAACCCCAGCAATTTTCACTCAGAAAAGGAAATACAAGTGAAAGAATTTGAAGCTACAGAATCATTGATATATGAGAGATTATCAAATCTGTTACCTGCCCTAGGATATGATAACTTAGATGATAATCCTCTTTCTCTACTTTGCTCTTCAGGTTTTCTGTGGGTGAAGACCGCTTCCCTTACTTCCACAGTAGAAAACTGTAATGGAAATCCTATCTTTATAGGTCTTCTTTTTTTCAGCAGCAGTTTAATTCTTTGGACATCTGTATCATGTTTATTCTCAGTAGTTGTTTCTTTTGACTAAAAGACCCAAAGTAGGATATATTTAATTGATGACCAATCATTCTTTTTCCTCACTTCTGCAATTTATCACCCTGAAGCATGACACGTGGCCAAAATAGTCCAGAAAAGTGTAGGACACATTTGTATATTCACAACCATTCCAATCATTGTTTCTCTCCTCAACATTTGACCATTTTGGTCATCAAATGGTCACTAACTAGATCATTCTCTTTCAGGACACTGAGGTGTTCTTGGTTCACCCTCAGCTCGAGATTCAATGATGCATCTTGATGTCTTTACTGAATAACTGCTGCCTACAAAGTTCTGGGTTGCCACATGAATTTGCCTGAATGGCAGCACCTCGCCCTTTCCTCTCTTAAAGAGCATCATGCATCTTTCATATCTTACATCATCCATTTTTCAAGATCATTTTGAGTCCCAAATTCCCTCTCCTGTATATGAGTAATCTCCTTCAAAGTGATGTAATTTGTGAGTTGGATAAGCAGATTTCTTCATTCTGATTGTTAATAAAAATGTTGAAACCAGCAAAAGTCTAATTCTGCTCGATAACCTCTCATTGTTAATAGCAAAGCACTGGGAGGCATTCAGATTTCCAATGAGTTCACAGCCCAGTACATTGTTTTCAGCCAGACCGTGATTCCTCGTTTGCACATAAAAATGTCATCTGTCAAAAGCCTTACCAGCACAGAAAAATGACATTTGCAACTTCTTCTCTATTCACAAATCTTATTGCCATGTCAGAGAAGGAAATTAAATCAGTCTGACAGAGCTTTTTTCATGACAAAGCCAAGTTAGCTTTCCCATACCTCTTAAAAGACATTTTTCCACTTGGTTGTTCAGCTTCCAGTTTCTTAACTGGAACTGAAACTGTCATGAGACCTCGGTTGTTTTCTAATTAACAAAGAACTTTGGGGACAGACTAGTTTTCTCATTTTTAAAAGTGAAATAATATTGATATTTTTTCTAGGCTTTTTAGCAGTTAGAAAAAGAATATATAAGCAGACTTTCAACTTGCATCTGTTAGTGATTTATTTGATGACTGTCTGCAATGTACAGATGGTTGAACTTTAAAACAACACATTTAGATTTTTTTTCTATTTTAATTTTTTTTACACTTAGTATTATCTATGATCATAATATATTTCTGAATATGTGATTACAGTATGGGATATTCTGACATGAACAATATGAGTAAAATACCCAGTAAAACTGGGTATTTCAATGAATTTGAATTCTAGGGCAAAGCCATATGTTTTCCACAGGTGTTATCATGTCTTTTAGTTCCTAAGTGTAGAAACATCAATCATTTCATTAAAAAAAAAAAAACCACCCCAAAAACAACAAACCCCCCCCAAAAAAAAAAAAAAAAAAAAAAAAAACCAAAACAAAAAAAAAAAAAAAAAAAAAAAAAAAAANAAAAAAAACCACAAAAAAAACCTCCACAAAAGGAATTCTAAATGATTGCCCATTCAAATATGATTACAAATGGCTATCTACTTTGAGATGCTTTTTTGAAAATGCTGCTGAAAGAAAAGACTATTTAAATGATAAAAAAGTCTTTATTCATAAAATAAATATCATTAGTCTTTATTTATAAAATGAAAGCACAATTTATTTTGTCTTTTGTTCATTCTGCACTGATTGCATGTTATTACAGCCTTCTGCTTATGGGAAGGTCACTGTACCACACACCATGTAACGATACAGCTCAAACTGGGCAAACTCAATGTGTGATGGAAAAAAAAATCCATAGTATTCAATAATCAGAGGGGAACGAATGCCCTGAGAGCAAGGCATCTGAGATTAATTTTATTTGTAGTTTGCAACAAGTCATGTTGAAATATAGAAGAGTTTCAAGAAACCACTACGAAAATAAAATTATGTGCTAAGGGGTTTTTCTCTTGTCCTTTGTTGAACATGTGTGCCAGTAATCATCAAGTTTTACTGAAAAGTTTAACTGTGTATTCCAGGAATGCGAGAAAATTGCCCTTAAGCAGATGTCTTGAAAATTTATGAGTCTGTTTAGACAAACCAGTCAGGTGGACTCAGTTTTTGAATGTGAACCATTTCATCAAGAGCGAGACAGTTCTCAGGCCTACTCTTAATTGTGCCCATTTTCTAAGATTTGGCAAATACCTTATTTTTTTACTTTGTTCCTGCTGCCTTCAAGTATAAGATGGTAACATAAGAAGAGTCCAAAAATCCATCTGGGGCTGTGTTTTTTTACTGACAGTGGTCAAAAGCAGATGTCCAGGGAAGAGTGAAAAAATAGGGCAAGCATATGGTAACACTTCCCCAAATACTCATCTGCCAATAATCTATCACTCAAAGTTTTACTCTTCTCACTGCCCAAAGACATCACAAAGCACAGTTCTTGTTTCACAGTCACCTCCAGAAATCCTGATGAAGTCAAATGAACAGCCCTGGCTTTTCCTGCTTTTATATCCTTCTTGTCCTTACCCTTTTGTGAACAGCATTTAATTTCATTATTCAGTTCCACAATTACTTCTTTTTATCATGACTTAAAATCACCAGTTAGCAGTGCCTGAGAAAGATTTTGGATTTGCAGATCTACCTTCTCTCTGACGCTGAACACTACTTGAAGAAAAGTTCTATTCCAGAATTTCTAGCCACTGACAGAATTTCAAATATGGAATGCTGGGATGCCAATAAATTGTAGAAAACCATATTTTTTACAAATTGCAACTTCATTCATTAGGAAGTTGGGCCAGTGCTCACACAGTGCCTTACTGTAGATAAAACCTTAATTTTTAGATAACATGGTAGTGTTAATCATTCCAGCCTGTGTATTCTTTACTTCTGTTTTGTTACCTACCAGATGGGATTTGAGCAATTCAGCTCTTCAAGCATAACCAAACAGATTTACGAAAAGCCAGGAAGGTAAGAAAAATTTCACTGCACATTCTGAAAGTACCTTTGAGAACATTTTGACAAAGTAGGGGCTAAATATGATATCAATTATATTGATTATTATGACATCAGTCACCATTATTAAAGTTTTTACAGTATTGTGAGACATTATCTTCCCTGCACTTTTTCACAATTTTTTTTTTCCCTTTGTTATTTTTGAGACCCCTTAATGTAACCAAGTGCTTCAGTGGAGCAATGTTCCCAGCCAATCTTCTGAGAAAAAAAAGGCGAGGTATGGAAAACTTCCCAACTTTTAACAAAAGTTTATGACACAGAATGTTGTTTTTCAAAGTGACTTTTCTGGCTTTGTTACCAATAGCTCATGTTTACCTCCAACTGCACATGCACATAAGAAGAAGTTTTTTTATTAAAATGCACAATATGACTTCGATTTTTTTTTTTTAAACAGCAGCAAATTAAAGCATGAATTTCTGTTTACTGTACATTTGGGGAACAACGTGACAAAATAAAAGAGTTGGCATTGATTAAGGGTAATTAGTTCTGGTGGGAGAATCACTTAATATATAACATTTTCAAAAGTTAGATTTAAGCTAACTAGTGGCTAGAAGGTGAAGAGACAATATAATTACAGTATAAACGATCAAATTTGATTTTCATCTAAGCTATTAATAAAGCCTTTAAAATTCATTTCTTGTTGATTACATTCTTTTCTTTTTATAATCCAATTTGATAGAAGCTTTAGGCCTTTTAGCATGGATACATGACATTTGAGTGTCAGGTAAATGCCAGTGGAATAAATCTTCCATCTTTCCTATTAAAACTGTGTGATGCTGGCCATTTTTAGGCCTAATATTCAGTCAATAAAAATTATAAACCCTAAAGCTGTAGACACTGTCGAGAAACACAAAGAGTTCAATTAATACGAATCAGGAACCCTGAATAATAATCATCATCATCCTCATCCTCCTCATCCTCACATAATTTAGAATAACTAACAAAAACCCAAACAAACACAAAACAAATAAATAAACAAAACCCCCTGCATTTTTTTCTGCTTTTCACATGCTTTGGAAAAGTTAAAATCAATTTTTAAAGTATTTTTCTCTCTAACCTTGTGGGTCCTGTCCAGTTCAGAATATTCTGTGATATAAATTAGAAATGTCAGTAAGTAGTTTTTGTGTGATCAAATGACTGGAAATGTAAATTCAAGTTAAGAGCATTAGACCATGTGAAAAATAAATGTTACCCATAAAAGAAATAAGTGATTGATTTTTCTTCACACAGTGTCTTTCTCCTAAACAAAAGACTTGGAGAATGGGCCACTGGCACTGATAAATGAGCAGACTGAAAAATTTGTGTGTTATTTGCCCAATTTGGATTTATAGGAAGTCCTTTACATTTATGAGCCGCTTGGAAAATTATTAAAGGCTTTTTAACATTTTTGAGCAAACAAGTTCTGCAACTGATCTTTTCTGCTTCTGACTTATTTTTGAGTGATGTTCTCACCTTAAATATCAATCTTCCAAACGAAACTTATCTTTCCAAGTTACCGTCCAGCTCCAAGCATAAAGCAGGCAGTGATACACAGGAAAATGTGACTCCAGCAGGATCTGAAGAATATAAGGAGTATGCTCATAGGATAGAGCAGATGAGCCTGACAGTCAGCCTTGGGAATGTGTGGCTTGTTGTAAAATACATCCTATCAAGTAGCTTGAATATTGGCAGCAAATGGCAACCTAAACCTTTCTGACCCATACTCTAATTTGTATTTGGATTTGAACTTAATCCTTTGACACATACAGAAGGTGGAAGCAGGGAGAAAGTATAGAGAAGGTGGAAGTATGGACAGGTAGAACTACAAGGGAGGCATGGAGCTTCTGGAGAGAGTTCAGAGAAGGGCCAGTAAAGCGACTAAGGGGCTGGAGCATCTCTCCTACGAAGAAAGGTTGAAAGAGCTCTGAGACCTCAGGGTGGCATCTTATGGATGGATTTAAATACACGAAAAGGGACCTAGAAGTAGCAAGACTCTTTCCAGTGCAGTCCAGTGATGGGACAATAGACAATAAACAGAAACTGAAACACAGGAACCTCTATCTGAACATTAGGAAAAGTGGGTTTTTGTTTTTATTTTTTTTACTGTGAGGCTGACTGAGCCTCGGAGACAACTTCTCAGGGAGGTAGAGGACTACTCTTGGAGGTACTCAAAAGCTATTTGGACACAGTCCTGGAAAAACTGCTCTAGACAAAACTGGATCAGATGACTTCCAGAGTTCACTTTCAACTTTAACCATTCTGTGATTCTGTGACTGACATGCAGATAATGACAGAGTGAGAAAAAACAGTACCTCCCTTGAGTATTATGAATTAGGCAGGATAAGCAATTAATATTGCCTTTCCTCACAAGACAGAGAAATGGAACACTGAAGTTACTCAGACACCATCTGAGTCTGCTCTCTGCATAGATGGAGATTAATATCTGGAAGTAGCCACCTGATGGAATCCTTTGTCCCTGACCTATAGACAACACCTGCTATGAACAATTTACAGTTTGCATGGCACAGTTTTAAAATTCAAACTTACAAGCAGTAGGTTTACCTTTTCCTCTTTCCTTTCACGAAGAATAATGAAGTTTTCAAATGTATGCAGAGAAAGGTAAATAATTTAGCTCTCTGAACTCCAGAAATTAAAACACTTAAAATTACATAACTCAGTATTATATGAACACTGCTGTGCTTTCTAAATGAATATTGAATTTTATGCTATTCTTGATTCAGCTGTGGCAGAATATACACAGCACTTCATTTGTGAATTTATGACCACCTTAGTTCTTCCCATACTAAGCAAGACAAACTATCTTTTATTAATGGGTGAAACACTCAGTTCTGAATCCTTGAGTTGCAAAGTTCAAGAAAACTCATTTGAACACAGTTAGAAACCTGATTTGATAAAATCAAGAAGAAATTATATTGAGGATTTTTTGTGGGAACACTGTAAAGGTCATATCTTCAAAACCTGAGAAAGCAACTCTCTGTCTTGTGATTTGATATTAATCCCATCAATCACAGAGATCTATTTATTTGCCAAACTGCAAATTATATGGGCTAAAAGAAATGAAGATATAATCTTTTTTTTTTTTTCATTGAGATGTCACTCTTCTCATCCCACCTTAGGTTAAGGGATTCTTTCCACTGTGAGGATTCTAGTCAACTCTGGAGTGGCATAACAAAGATTTCAGGGAAAATTACATCTAGAAACTGCATATAAGCTTGACTCATAAAAATTTTAACTGTGAAAGCACTGATTTCTAACCCAACAAAAGCAAACATATTGCTTTTGCCTAGAAAACACTACTGAGAATATTCAGAATATGCATGTAAATATATTTTTGCAAGTCTAAACCGTGATGTTTCCCATAAAACAATGTAATACAAATATAAAATATATAATGTAATATAAATATAAAATAAAGAAACCTTGTTTTTTTCTTGCAAAATTTGGTCCTTCTTGGTAAATAATCCTTGAGAATTCACATCAAGACCCTTTATACCATCGACTACATTTAACCAATTAAATATCTTTAGCCATGAGTAGACACTTAGGTTTGGATTTTAGTTTTTCTTCATGAACTCCTGTTCATGGCTGTATCATTCCCACAGAGCAAACAAATCAAATTGTGTGCTTTTAATTCTCCTGCCAGGAAATAATCAAGGAATTAGAAGCTTGGCTTGTGAATGTTGTCAGCCATGATCTCTATTCTCACTCTTAATTACAAAATTAATGTAGCACAAAAATCATTAGATTAAGATTTAAATTACTTTAAGTAGCTAAGTTACTATAAAACTGCTTTTATTTCATTAAATGAAACAAACAAACAAACAAAACCCAACAAAATCAAAAAATTTTGGGAAACATAGTGACAGCAAACATTTTGTGTAAGACCATACCGAGATTGAATATTGTGTGTGATTTAACAGTGATACTCTTGAACAATAATTCTTTTCACTGTTACAATGAAGTCAGGAGGTTACGATAAACAGATTTATCAGTAACTCAATGAAAGACCTGTAGCAGAAGCTGGATGCATTGAAACATTATTTTATATTTATATCCACCCCAAGTTGCAATTTCCTGACTGATGCTGAAAATATGGGCTTCAGCACGAACATCTGAATACACAAGCAAACTTCTGTGTATGTGTGAAGCTTAACTTCATGTAAGACAGGTAGCATATCACATGTGAGAAAAAGCTAACTTTGCATTTCTTCCATCAGATTTTAATAATATTTCAAAGTTCAATATTACTAGAACTAAACCCACACACAGCTCAATCTATTCTGAACAATCAACACACAGACTAGTGATACTTACCTTATGGATGCTGAAACAGGCACACATATAGACTTTTCCCCTTGCCTGTGTTATTCTTGTTGTCTTCTCATCTCCACTCCTGAACTCAAGAAGGTTCAGGCTAGAAGCTTTACCCAAGTGATAGTGGAGATTTTACCTCCATTTTATGTAGAACTATGATGTAAACATCAGTTGAAAGTGAGTTCCAGGAATGGCACAGCAGAGCAATACACTTTGCCTGGAATAATAAAAAAAAACAAGAGAAGGTTGTTTTAACATCTGGGCAGATCATATGGGTACAGAGTATCTGCCAGGACAGAAGAGACCTGATTCCAGCTCTTAGTACACACATCAGAGCATCAGGATAAACCTTTCAGTACAGACCCTTAACTGGATGTTTCTACAATGCATGAACAACTGTTTCTTCTGCACATTTTAAACATCTCAGGTTTTCATGACTATATAATGTCAACCTCCAGCCTGGAAATGAGAAGTCTATGGCAAGCTGGAATTATTCACTGTGGAATTATTGGGAAATATGCAGTGGAGGCAATAGCAGAACTTTACTGGCCTCATAGTAAAGGCCAGCAAATGATCCATATTCTCTTGGATCATTCATTTAGTATTCTTCCTATCTAAGGCATTCTCTAAAATATCTTAGCTTGCACCAACGCTTCAGATTTTCCCAGGTCTTTTTTTGCATTCACAGAAGGATTCAAAATATTTTCAGAGACTTTTCAACTCTCCAGAGCCAACATTTATACCTTGCAATGTTTATGTAAATCAGGAAGCAAGCAATCTGTTAGACAAATGACTTCACCCTCTTCTATTGCTTGTGTTACCTGGGGTGTTGCAGATACATTGCATTTTTGTACATGGGGGTATTTGTATAAGCTGAGCTGAATGCCTGGCAACTGCAAGGACTAGAAATAAAACCCAGCTGGAAAAGTGAAATCAACTATTTGACTTCTGGTGAATAAATTTAAGCACCTGCATAAGAGTTTGTAGGACTAAGGGTCAATATAAAAAACATTGTTGAAGTGCAAATTATGGACTTTGGTTTCATGTGAAACACTTTTAAAGGAAAGGTAATTTAAGTTTTGTCACTTTCCTTAGCATTCAGAAAAAATTAATGTTGTGTTTCTTGGTGAAGTTTGCAGTATAATGTATCAGTCAGGACAATAGGTGAGGTCTGAAAGAGACAAATAACATTTAAACTCATTATGCTTTTTAATCGGAACTCACAGGTTTATGTGAGTTCTAATTAAACTATACTTTGTGGGGTATAATTACTGTCTCAGTATACCCACCAAATAGGAATTAATTTTACATCCTAAAGTCCAGTATACTTGGGAAAAACTTCTTTTCATTACTGTTGTGGGCAAACCATGACAACTCTTTAATTTTATGACATTCCAGACTTAAAGGAAAGAAAACAGACAAACCACCTAATCTCAAATTCTTGAACAGGCACTGTGAGTTCTGTGTGTGCTCTTAAAAAGGGATATTAACAAACAGACTTTGACAGAGCATTCCACTGCATTCCCCTGCTTCCAGCCTTGTGTTTAAGCTCAGATTTACGCTTTCCTGCCATTTTCCTGCAATGCTCATTGGAATCACAGTCAATCACAGTCATCTGCAATTACACTATTTCCTTGTTCCTCACCAGACTTTCACAGATGCTGCTGTGGTACAGCACTTCTCCTGTCATCCTGTTCTGTTGGCTATCCAGAGCAGCAACATGCCAGGCATTCTGTGTCCCTCATATTAATCACACCTGATTTTTCTATACTAAATATATGGTGAACCAGAGATCAGGAAGAGAAGTTATGCCTGGATTTTACCACGTGTACATAGATGATACAACTGAGAAAGACTCCTGGACACAAACAAACAAACAACACACATGCATATTTACATATATATGTGTTTAGAATGGAGAGTGTTTTAAGTTGAATTTATGGTCAACAATTATGGATTCATAGAATGGTTTGGGTTGGAAGGGGCCTTAAAGATTACCTTGTTCCACCCCCCTGCCATGGGCAGGAATGCCTTCCACTAGACCAGGTTGCTCAGAGCTCCATCCAACCTGGTCTTGAACACTTCCAGGGATGGAGCATCCACAGCTTCTCTGGGCAACCTGTGCCAGGGCATCACCACCCTCACAGGGAAGAATTTCTTCCTCATATCTAATCTAAACCTACCCTCTTTCAGTTTGAAGGAATCTTTCAATAACTATTTTCTTCACCTACTTCCTTTACAGAACCTCAAACATTTTACAAAATTCTAGTTTACCCTAAGCTATATTTGAGGGTTTATGCTTAAGCTGTTTCATTCCATACAGATTAATCTCTCTTTTCCATATTAGATATGAAATTAAATGTAAGCGGAATGATAATGTAGATTTTGCTTATGAGTAAATAATTTAGTTGTTAATTCCCACTGCAGTAAAATTTATTACAAAAGGTGTGGGTGAGAATTTGTGGTGTTATTTATGATGTTTCTTTGCTACGTTACAGAAGCCATCCAGTACCAAGGGAAATGTAGGTATAGGAGGAGCTGCATGAAAAAAGTCAGAGTTTTGAGGAAAGAAAAAAATCTGAAGCTTTCTGAATTTTCTCAAACTTAGTCTAGCTCTTCAGATTTACACACTCTCTTGTACTTTCTCATTCCTTCCACAATAGTTTTTTAAAATTTATGGAAGCAACTAAGATTAGCTGTTAATGTTTATTAGCCTTAGACCACCAGATTTTCTTTCAAATGACACCTTAGAATCATAGAATAATTTAGGTTGTAAAAGACCTTTAAAAGCAGCAAGTCCAACTAACACTGCCAAGCCCACCACTAAACCATGTTCCTAAGTGATACCTCTGTATGGTTTTTAAATATCACCAGGGATGGTGACTCCACCGCTTCCCTGAACAGCCTGTTGCAGTGTTTGACAACCCCTTGGTTAAAGACATTTTTCTTAATATCCAGTCTAAGGCATTTTTCTTTCTAAATTCATTCTGCAAACTTCAGTGACTACAGTGCTAAGTGGTTAGATATCACAGCAGCTTTGCCTACTTTAATCATTATCCTCCGAGAAACTTTTTACTGTTAACCTTAATATTGCTTCGGGAACACAGAAACAAAGTTCAGTGATTTGTCCAAGGCCTATGAGGTGGTAAATCTCTCATATGAACCTCACTGTCAAATAACCTCATGCAAATGTATCGTTCTAGGTATTTCTTCCTAGCCCAAAGTATTAGCAGACAAATCTATTTACAATAAAACGTAATTACTTGAATTACTATGTCATTCTTTAGCTATTTTGCTTCACATAGCTGTGAATCACAGAGATGTAGATAAACCTTATCTTCATCATTATTTTTCAAAACTCCTAATTAATGTATCCACTTGCCATTATTTCCTACAGTGATAATGGTTTCTGAATGCAGCAGCACAGCATGAGATTCTGCAGCCAAGCAGTACAATTTAAATGTCCTGCTAGCAAGAAAACAAAGCCTGTCACCACCACAGAGATGACTTATATTTACAAGTCTTCCATTTGCAACACCTTATTTTGGAGAAAAATAGCTATTGAGAAACTCATCTATATTAAGCAGTAAATTGGAAAACCTGAAGTGGCAGCAGTTTGGGGTGCTGGTTTTGTCAGGAAGCTACGCAGGCTTAGGGTCAACGAGGAAAACGGATCTTAATTTCAGGAGGGTCTACCCCATCAGTGCTGCCAGATCTTTCAGTTTTACCGTCTGTAAATCTTTCCAAATCAACTGGGATTTATATTATTATATCAGAATCTTTATTTTCTTACCTTATTTGAACTGAAGAAAAAATAGAAAATATGAAACCTATACCATAATACCCATAAATATACAAACAACAGCAGCAAAATCTCAGAGATATAAGGCTTCCCCTTAGCTTAGATACACATAATCACATTTAAATTGGGCCCTATTGGTACTGCCATGCTTGTGTTTCAACATGAGAATTCAGTTTCTAAGAGTCTGGAACTGATTCTATAATCAGAAAAGATAAAACTGTAGGTGAATTTATGATGAACTTGGTATTCTAATACAGCGGTATAAGGCAAAGAGACTTTTAACTCAGTGCATATTATAGATGGATAGAAGCTTTTTTATTTTTTTACATTTTTTTATTCAATGACAGTATTGTTGCATAAAGAAAGATAAAGATGAATAATCTGTCTTTTTCCTCCCTTTAGTGCTGTGGCAATTGACATGACTTTCAAATTATGTTATAAAGTCAATATTGAGTTTATACTTCAGCCTTTGTTATGTATCTTCTACCTTGCTATTTTAAATTCAATTGAATACTAAGGATTTTCAAAATCTCTTTCTCTTATCCTACTTTCACTGGTTTGGATCCATGATTTTTCATTGCAGATCTCTGGTTTGGGTAGTGATTTTTGAAATGGAGGAAGCTTGTGCAATTTCATTAACGTGTTTCTTTTGACATTTCAGTTAAACAAGCAACCACAAAATATAATATATTCCAAAAGTTTGACTGCAGCATATTCTTATGATATTTGTTGCCCTCAAAGAAATCCTGGTCAAAGCAATATTCTACATCAATGCATAGCTGGCAAACATACATTATTTTCCCCCTATATTCTGATGACTCCTTTGGGCACATTTTGCTTTGTCAGTGACTATATACAATTCAATTCAATTCAAAGTCTTAATATTTTGTTGCTAAAAACAAGAGATGAAAAGGTACTCTAAAAAAACCCACACACAGCTGCTGGTACTTCATTAGAGGCTCTACATAAATCTCTTTTAGATCAAGGATCATTGACCTGATAAACTTCAATAGAGTTGATTGCACTTGCTTTCCATGTCGATGTCATGAAGGTGCATTAAGTAAATGCATTAAAGCTGCTTTTCTCTGTTGAAGGGTAGACGGTTAGCGTGGGCCTCACCACATAAGACTGTTCATATTATTGTCAGGATTAAAACCACCTAATTCAGGATTTCATTACTTTGAATGACGCGGCTGAAGGTGTTCTGCTCACAAGGGTACAAATCCCATGACCAAAAGGCTGAAGTTTGCAGAAGCCAGGGAGGTGGATTTCTGGCTCTGAATTAATAGGATAGAAATAAGCCAACACGGAGCCACCTCATGAAGGTAGACATTGTCCTGGTTGGTGCTCATATCGTTAAAGTTTAATTCTGATTTTCCCCATTCATGGTCTTCAGATTTGAGGGGGGAGGTGGTTTATTGCTGAGATCCCAGACTGGTGGTTCTCTTTCCCGGAGCCACTCACTGCAAGATACTCCTTCCTGGAGAAATTTTTACCTTTCCAAAACTGAATTTAAAACTAGGAGCATAACCAGTCCAATATCTATGATTAGTTCCTCTAAGGAGTGAACTTGTTCTTAGGACTATTAAGTTAAAGTTTACTTTGGGTCTACCACAGAATTTGGAGTGATTTTCCAGAGAGACTTGAATGTTTTAAAAACAGAACAAGGATTAGATAAGGCTAAATTCTAAACAACAGTGCTTAAAGAAGGTAGTGAAGTTCTTTTTCCAAGATTAACTAAACCAAGACAAAATTAGAAGCTAAACCTAAAATAAGAGTTTAATGTAATTGTCCAAATATAATCCCAAAGTCTTCACTTCCTTTCCATTAATTCCTCATGCAATGCTCTGTTAGCAAATTACTTTTGGCATTACTTTTTGGCATCATGAATAATTATTTACAGAGAAGTTGTTTAGAAGAGTGAAAGTTAATTTTGGGCCGAGGAACCCTTGAATTTAAGTAAAAATCTGAATAATGCACACATAATAAAAGGTTAATTAACTCTGCATTTGGCATAGGCAGATTGATTTGGTCTAGAGGGCTGAAAGAGGAAATAGTAAATATATTGTTACTAACAAAACTAAAAGATACTGAATCAGTGCAAAGCTTTTCACTATCTACCTAAAGTATCTCAGTGTTTTAAATCTGAACACAATTAAACTTGCCTAAGAGTAATAACACCTGTTATTAAAGGCACATTTATAACAAAAGAAAAGGTCATACCAAGCACATATAGAAGCTGTAGGTTGGAGTCTGAGCTGAAAATGGACTAGTTTAGGTTATTGGGCAGAAAAACTAATATACATAAAGTGCCAGTAAGTAGCATTTTGGAGTGAATATAACAATGGCATATTTAATTGCAGTTTTTGTTATAAAATATAACACAGAATTTTAATATCCAAATCTGATCATGCTCTCTGTAAAATTTATCTAAGATACAAAAAGGGACAGGCGTTCTGGTCAAATAGGGGATATTCATGGTGAGAGATGATAGTTCCCAAGATAATTCACAAAAGGAAACAATAACTCAGTTAAAGCAGATGAAGACTGTAGGGCTTCAGAAAGCAAGATATTAGGCCAAGACATGAGTATAGCATTGAGAAACAACTACAATAGATGCAGAGTCCAGTCTGAGTAGCCTTATGAACATGAATTTTATGGAATAAAAGAAGCTGCATTTATTAAGTGTTGAGAAGAGAGCAAGGTCCAGCAGCAATGTTTTGCTTTGCATGCATATTTTAAGTAAAAAGAAAAGTCTGGCTTGGCCTGCTCAGTGAAAAGAGAACGCAGTACAAGCAGCATAAAAGAACTATGTTCTTAGGCAAAAGCAGTAGCTACACTACTCATTATTAAAATAACACTGAATTGTTGTGAGGAAAAGGAAGTGAGAAATAAACAGGAGACAGTAATGGAGTCAAAGACTATTGGAATATAACTGCTGAAACCCAGCAATATTCATTAATTATACAGTTATATAATATTATTTAAATTATATTTTCCTTAAATATGCTTTTCCTGTGAAGCAGGAGGTGCTGCTGTCCCCTTCTACCTCCAAGGAAGTAGCACTCTGAGACTTACGAGACCTACCGGTATAAACAGTAGCTTCATTCTCAGAGTAACCACTTAGAGGCACTTGCTTTTCTCCTTTTATTATATAGGCATTTTACATGAGTATGACATCTTGCACCCAAGTTAGACACTTGCTACAATCTTATATAAAGTATGGCTTTTTGCATAAATTACTCTCTATTTTCCTAGTTTCACCAGATCCATAAATATGTTCCAGTGCTTTCTGCATTGTCATTTATACTAGTAGTAGTGTTACACCAGTTTATGTAGATTTCTACCACCAGCACATCTATTTGCTTTACTTTTGGAATGGAGTGTATTGTTTATTCAATATATTCCAATGTAGCCTTAAAAAAATTAATTAAAAACATTTTTCAAATATAAGATTAAAGTAAAAATAGAAGGTGACTTCTCTTTGAGTTTCAATTCCGTTATTGTATAATGAATACCTTAAAATTATATTTAAAATAGCAAGAAAGAGTAGAAAGAAAGGTAAGAGAAGATGCTGGTAATCAAAGAAAAGTCTTCACAACATAATTCAATGTCCACTGGAGACAGTAGGATTACAGACAACAGACTTAATTTTTTCTTGTTTATAAATGTATATCTTGGGGGTCATTCATATATATTTAGTTGTTTTATTTATTTCTGTTACTAACAGTGTGTTCAGATACCTGTCTATTCTTTTCTAACAAGTTAAGGTACATGGCATCTTATAATCTCAGAAAGATCATGACATTATTTATCAACATTTATTAGTCCTTTTTAGTATTTTTTTTAACTATAATTCAGCTTGCTGGAATATTTTACTTCAAGGATCACTTTTCATTATGTGGACCTGGTGGAACTTCATTTGTTCTTTAAGAACTTCTCTTTCTTTTGTCTAGTTAACTTAATTTATCCTTGCAGTATTGAAGCAAGCTTGTTAAGTCCTTTGTTATTGAAAAAAGAAAGCAACTTTTCCTCTTCTCTCTCTCTCTCTTTTTGTTTTTTATGCATTAAAATGTTGGCTGCTGTTAGTATCTTGCTGCTCTGGAAAGGCTTCTTTTGAAGCCATGAAAGAAAACTCTTCAGGCTTGAAAGACTAACAGTCACAGCTATTGTGCCTGATCTGTCAAAGCAATATCTCAGCGGTGCAAAAACTTCCATCTGCATCCTAAATCCATTAGTCAGTGAACTTTAATGGCACACTGAGCATAATGGGTGGATGAGCTTCTGTACTGCTTTGCCTGTTTTCTTTACTTCCTATTATACACATGATGGTTAAAAATATTGATATTAAGGATATGTGCAATTTAAAGAGTACATCCTCTAAAATTTTGGACCAAATTAATGCAGAAGGTCAAAGGTTTGATACCTTACTAATGGCAACTGCAATGGAAAGACATTAAAAAAATATTAAGGATTCTTCTTCCACCCCCTCACCCCCCGAGCATAATGATGACTCACAAGTCCCTGGAACTCTTTAGGCTTGATTTTTTGAGTGCTATGATGAGTAATCTTGGTCATCTATGGGAGTGAAAAGATTTTTGCCTTCAATGCAGAATGAAGCAAACTGTTTTAACCTAAAACTTTTCTGTCTCCTTGCTACCCTGCTAAGAATTACCCTTAGTAGTTTCAGGATGCCTCCTTCCTGTCTTGAACTGCATAGGATGGAAGGAATAGGAAAGTGACTTTTGGAAAATATCATGGAAGAACAAAAGCAATGTATTAAACATGTAAAACCTTACAATTAAGGTTCCATACTTTGCTGCTAATGACTATGCATCAGGAATTGTTCATTGATAAAGGAATACTTTGACACATATATCAAAGATCAAATGATGAGTGGATGGAGGCAGAGGAAGGGGCAAATAGACTTCCTTTTTGCATTTTCACTTAAGACCTGGATTCTAGAGACTGTCACCAAAGAAAGCCCTCAAAAGAAAGGAAAAGAAAAAAAACAAAACAAAACAAAAAATTTAAAAAAAAACCCTCAAAAAAACCTAACCAAAACTAAAACAAACAAACAAAAAAACACAAACAAAAACCAAATAAACTAAACCCAAACAAAACCAAAAGCAACAACAACAAAAAAAACCTGCAAGATTTTAGTTCTCCCTACAACTGTCTTTTTTTTTCCTTAAAACCACACCGTAAAATATTTGTCTCAATTAATATGCAATACCAGAGTCTTGAAAACCTTTAAATTAATTGTTTCCTATTTTCTTTACATACAACCATCAAATTATATTCAAAATTGCTAAAAGTATTTGACATTGCTGCTGAAAGTGTCTGTCTTTGTACAAAAAATGCATTAAGGCAGTGACATTAAGTTCCATTATTATGGGCAAGGATACACAGTACATGAGGCTTCACTCCCTGGTCGGTTTTACCCGTGGATGTTTATAGTTGCAATGACAAATGGTTGTGATGAACCAATACAATGTATTGTTTAGTCATTAGCTTTTCACATCGATGATTTTGTGGTTTGCATCCGATGCATTATTAGAACAATTAGTAATTCCAGCTTCTTTACACAAGTATAATTTTTATGTATATTGCATAATTCCGTTGTTTGCATAATGTATAAATATACACTTTCTAAAAACATATATGGCAAACGACAAGCCATGACTGACTGTTTTACACAAACAACACTCTCCAGACTACTAGAATTGTACCATGGACCTGTAGTCAACTGGATTTTATGCCACTCGCAGTGCCAAGGGAAACGAAGCAAGCTGTACTCTGCCACTGCATCAGCCTATTTCTAGCAGACACATATTTTGTGGCAAGTCTTTGAATGCTGGAGAGGTGTAGAAATTATAGTTACATATGCAGGTCATTTTATTCAGGAGCTGTCACACAAAGGACTGACATTTCACAGACACTAGAGTGAAGAGACCAAGTACTGATCCATAAAATTAGGGCAAATGAATTGAAATTGATGGACCCCAAAAGATTCAGTGCTTCTGCCTTAACTCTTTCCAATGACTTTTGGCTTAGAAAGTGCATTGACTTTAATGCCTGCTGTAAGTATGGATGGATTTAAATTTTAATCATTCTATCCATTTCATAGTTTCATGCTGTCAAATTCTGTTAGACAGTAGAGCTGATGATAAATCTAAACCATTCCTTCCTTGCTTTCAGAGATACCCTCAATGTCAATGGTTACTTACAAGCAGAATTGACAAGATTGAGGTGTGCAAGGTTATCTTTTAGACTACTTAAGAAACTGAAAACTTCCCATGAGACATGCTTGAAATGAAATCTCCAACACTTAAATTAGTGACT
This sequence comes from Pachyramphus minor, assembly GCA_013397135.1. Classification (NCBI taxonomy): domain Eukaryota; kingdom Metazoa; phylum Chordata; class Aves; order Passeriformes; family Tyrannidae; genus Pachyramphus; species Pachyramphus minor. The sequence continues at coordinate 92,938 of VYXB01004895.1, forward strand.
GCCATTCCCTTGCCTGATATAAAATCCTGATATTAACAGATGTATAGTGTGTCCAGAAAAGAGCAACGAAGCTGGTGAAGGGTCTCAAGCACAAGACAAATGAGGAATAGTCGAGGGAGGTGCAGTTGTTTAACCTGGAAAAAAGAAGGCTCAGGGGGACATTATTGCTCTCTACAACTACCTGAAAGGAGGTTGTAGCCAGGTGGAGATCAACCTCTTCTCCCAAGTAACAAGGGACAGGACAAGAGGAAATAGCCTCAGGTTGAGCCTGGGAACATATAGATTGGATATTGGGAAAAATTTGTTCACCAAAGGGTTATCAAACAATAGAACAGGGAATCCAGGGTAGTGGTGGAGGTATTTAAAAGCCACGTGGATGGCATTTAATGTCTTAGGGACATGGTTTAGTGGTGGATATGGTAGTTGGACTTGATGATCTTAAAGGTCTTTTCCAACCTAAAAAATTCTATGATATATTCAGCAGATATCAGTGTGTACTTACGCATATATATGTACATATATGTGTGTAAATATGCTTTACCAAACCATATTGTGGTTTGGGACAAACTAAAATATGGTTAGGTTCATTCAATCAAATTTCTTCAGTCTGGTTAGCATTTAGTAATACTGAAGCACATTTCTAAGGGAAACTTAAGGAAATGCCAAAATGAAGTGCCCTTTGGGGTTTTTTTCCTGATGAAATAACTAAATGAAATGTTTCATAGAATCTTCATGTATCTTTCTCAATCTAAATCTGCATTCTTCATGGAAAACATGGTTTCCAAAATTTTTACAAAGCTCTACTCTAAACCTCTAAGACTTCACAGCTTCTCATATGTTGGATCAAACTTCTCTTCATGTGTGCACATTTATTTTAATCCTTTTTTTCATTTGAAACAAGATAGTGCAAAAATGTTTTTCCCTAACTCTATCTGGTCTCTCCTCTGAGACTCAGGGAAAGTCTTGATGTCTGGATTTGCAGTCTCAGTGGACATAAATTACCTTAAATAAGTGAGATTTCAGGGATTAGATAAGTATCAAATGTCTAATAGAGGACAAAATTTTCTCCACTTCAATCATATAAATAAATAAACAATGTGTGCCAAATATTATATTACTATTGCTTTTCTTAATATAGAACCTTTCTCATCCATTAAGAAAGTGAAAAGTTTTTCAACATTAATGTCAATTTTAAATCATAGAACCAGATACATGCTATGTGAGCAATTTTAAAATATGGAGTTTGTCACTGTCCTGTGCCACCATTCCGTGCCACCATTCCATGACTGTTTTCTTTGCTTCTCAGACAGCATGAATGATTCCAAGAAACACTCTCTGCTCTCTTGAAACTTAAAAATGTATTTACTCCCTTCCTATTTGAATAAATGTACAATTCAAGTGATATCTTATGAATATACAGTCTGAAAAATGTGACATTAAATGATTTATTTTTACAAAATTTATAACATTTACCATGTTGTTAACTGGTTAAAATAGAAATTACACATGATTTCATCTGATTATTCTTCTCTTTCTTGTTTGTATTACAGTATGCAAGATGACAGGTAAAATACTGAAACTACAGTAAATTTGAAAGAGAAAGGAAGATTTTCTTGTTAATTTGTAAGAACTTCACACATATTTTTCCCATCTTCAACTGAAAATAGGAAGTAAATCTTCAGAGTCACCAAATAATAGAATAGCTCAAGTTGTAAAGAAACCTGGAAAGATCATCTGGTTCCACCTTTTTGTGGGAAAAAGAGCTTAGGTGAGATTGGGCAACACCTTCTCCCATTACATCTTGGAAAACTCCAGCTATGGGGACTCAATCACTTTCATGGGGAGGTTGTTCTGAGCTGTTGTCAATTTTACAGCAAAAACTTAGTTTATTGTGTTGAGATGAAACCTCTCCCAGTGCAACTTTTACTCGTTGCCCCTCGTCTTCTCCACATTGTCCATGTGAAGCTGCCACCCTTTAACTACTGACCTACTGTGATGAGGTCCTGCTGAGTCTTCTCTTTACAGGGACAAAAGGCCTACCTCCTTCAGTCTTTCCTCACAGAGTTCCCCAGTCCTTTGATCATCTTCATGGCCTTCCTTTGGATCCTCTTCAATTCAAATTAAACTACTACTGTTAGTTAAAACAACATTTCTAAAAATCTAAAGCTTATGAAATTAAGAATAAGGAAGAAAAATATCTCTCTCTGAGGGGAAAAAAAATCCATTTTATTTTAATTAAAACGGGGTGAATTATAAAGAATTTAAATGAGCTGTGAAAAATATTTGCTAGTAAAAGTGGGAAATTTGCAAATTAATTCCTTAATAAAATGTTCTTTTCTGACTTTACCATCTTTTTTGAAAAAAGAGTATTTTTAAATTCTTTATTAAATCTGATTTATAACAAGAAAAACCACAGCTAAAACAGAACTATAAATAAATGTCTGGGGGAAAAACAAATATTATTATTCCTTTTTACAATAAAAGGAATAAATGCACTGAAAGATAAATTGATTGTGCAGTGTCCCATGAGGAGCCTGAGAGAAGCAAGAATTGAACCTATATTTTAGTCTATGACCTTCACTGTAAAAATACACAGTCTTGAAACTATATAATTATTAATACAAATGACAAGTTAATTACAGTTATACTCTCCTCAGTGCAGTCATCCTTTTGTGTCTCCATTGAGAGGAAGAATGCTGGTAGAGTCTCCCCGAGAATGTCATTCACTTTTATGGACTGTTATGTCCTCCATGTCTTTTAAATCTAATTGTCAAACAGCTCAGTCTCTTTTGTTGAGAACCTCAAAAGTAGTTTGAATGACAGTGTCAAGGGCAGCAGCAGCAGCTTAGCTGTTGGAGTCTATCCTGTGCTGCACACTCATGGCTGGAGACCAGACTGAGACAAAGTGTATTCTCGGTCACATAAACCCAGCTTTGATTTTACAGGTCATTACTTTCTTCTCATTCCAGATACTGAAAACACAGTTACACAATGATGGTTAATTGCTACACATGGTTTTTCTTTTAGTTGAGTTGGTTTAACAGAGCACTGTGGATTACTTTGGGTAGAATGACCACAAGGTTAGAAAAAAGACACAGTCAGTATTGCAGTGCATCTGAAGAGCACGTTATAGAGCATCATGAGCAATAAGAAGTGACAAGAACAAGTGCATATTCCTGTAACTTCCATGATGGCTGACTCCAGTTGTTTCTCTAGTGTTCTGTATGTATTATAAACATATAGGATATATGTTTATTATATATTATAAATATTGTATATTATTATATATTATATATGTTAATTATATATGTTCTGTATGTATTATAAACAGGATAAGCACACTGATCAATAAGGGAGTAATAGACGACATTGCTGCACTGTGCAGAAATACCCCAACATGACAAAATTCAAAAGAGTAGCAGTATTAGATGGTTAGGTTTCTGAAAGTCAGGATTCAACCAGCACTCACTGACTTATGGCTTCTGATTACTTCTCCTCTGTGTTTACCACCCACCCGGCAGGATTGTCGACTTGGAGTAAAGGCACCACAGAGGTCTCATGTGCCAGTTTCTTCCTTGAGGAGAAACATTTTTTCTTCTGGAGTGCTTCTGAGAGCACTTTAGGAACTATTTTAGAGAAGAACTTGCAGCGAGAACACAATCAGAACTGGAAGAAGTTGCACTAAAACAAATGGAATCAAAAAGTCTACTGCTCAGAGGTCAAAGAGAAATATGGACACAAATGTTTGGGGAGATTATATGAAATTCAAAGAAGACTTGGATTATTTCAAGTTTACCTCAATAGAAAACAAGAACACTCTATCTGCCTAAAATGTCAGGCATGAAATCCTTTGTTTTGCTGCAGTCAAGGTTCAGTTCTTGGTCTTTGTCTCACACACCAATAGAGAGCTTTTACACCTATTACAAGTGTTTGTTCTGTTATGGTCAATGTTTTGACTGCACTCTTCGTGATTTAGTGGCAGTACTGGTTACATCTCATGGGAAAAAGGTTGTAGAAAGTGGTTTCTGAAAAGAAACTTTACTTGCTAAGGATATATTTTTAAATCAACCTTTATGTCTGTGGCTTTATGTCTAAACTATTATAATTACAGTCAAAGCAGTCTTACACTCTAGATATTTGTCAGAAGTTAATTTCATTTATCTCCTGAATTTCTTAAATAATATAATAGGGTTTTAGAAAGATTCATCTTTTTATCCTTAAAGAAAAACTATAACATATAAAATGCTCCATTTTACATTTGTTATTCATTTGTTATTTGTTATTTATATTTGTTACTCAGAGGTGAATTTTGAACACTAAGGATACACAAAATAATGAAAGAAAATTAACAGCATGGTGGGTTTTGCTGTTCTTCTTTTTATTATTATTCTCATGTCTGTTTATATTTAAGATTGATCAAAATAGACAGATTTCAAGAGAAAATCAAAAGTTTGTTTTCCCATTTTGTGTAAATGTACATTTTTTACAGATTAAGAATTTGCTCTGTAATTTTACTTCATTTTTTTCTGAGATTCTTTCAAAAACATGCAGAAAATATATAAAGAAAAGTGGATTTGACAGCTTTTAATATCTACACTCTTTTACTCACTCTGTTTTGAATAGTATTGTGCTGCCTATATAAACCTCTTTGTGAGATGTAAGAGGAAATCATTACAAGTAAAGTAGCTTATTTCCATAACTGTTTGGATTCATTAGAGCCACACATTGGTATACATTATTGCAGCCATAAACATATCAGAATTGGCAAAGCATTTACCCAAACCAACACACAACGTATATGAGCTTTAACACAGCAATAAATGTAGTCATTCCTATAAATATAATATTGCTTTCTTTTACTAATCTAAATTTCTGATTTTAGACATATGATACCTACTTTTAGAAATTTACCAGCTTACATGATGTGTAACTATAATTATCTAAGTGAAATAATTTAAACATATTATCAATTAAATTTAAATCCTGTACCAAAATCTTATCCCATAACTGGGGCCAGAGGGGATGGTTTATGGCTTTGTTTAGAAAGTAGTTTTGCTTTCTTCCTTTTAAGGGAAAGGGTAGACTTGTAGTATTTCTTATTGGTTTTACTACTCCATGGACCAGAGGCTGATACCACTCTGGTTTTGCACTGGTTTTTTTAGCATTTAAAATTAAAAATTGCATAGGAGTCATGTAACGTGTGGTTACATCAGACACTACATACACAGCCCAGCTCCCTGATGTAGAGAGATGAATGAAATAGAAATTTCTGTGCTAAGTAGTCATAATTAGAAATGCTGTTTTTCCTCTTAAAAGCTTATATGACCCACTTTCTTTTCCCCAGGTGTCTTTGAAGTGGTTTGTTGGGTTTGATTTTGGTGTGTTTTTTTTAATGTATGATACTGTCTCTCAAGAAATAAAATAGGTTATCAGCTTGAGATTACATTCTAAAATAACCCTTCAGAGATTTTTTTAAAAGCTGTGCCCTAATCCATCCTCATGTTCCTTAGCTCTTCCCCTCCATTTTAATTTCCAGTGTAATATTCTGAACCAAACAAGCCAACATCTCTGACAAAAGAAATCTCTTAACTACTGACTCCTAGCCTGGTATAAATAATATTATTAAAATGTGGAGTCTGACACTTTGAAAATATTTCAGACCAATTTAACTGAAATCTTACTGTTTCTGATTTATTTGACTATCTGATCAACCTACAAAAATATTTACCTTGCATTCAGAAGGAATATCTTCAGAGGAAGAAGACACAAGCACCTAAAATTTTGTTTGCTTGTTCTTGAATAAGAAGTATTAGAATAGGTGTTCTACTTTGTCACAAAAAAAAAGGTGAATTTTGAACAACCCTGACCTGTTGTTTAATGGCAGTCAGTTTGATTGCAACTAATATTAAGTCCAGTTAAATGTAAAATAATGCAGTATCATATAAATGGAGATTTCTGCTATTTTGTTTGATTCAACACATAGTTTTAAACATAAGGGATTATGCTTTTAGAGAAATAGAATGTGAAAAAAACAGTATCAAGGGGAGGAATTTAGAAAACCAAAATTAAAGGCCTAGATATGGACTTTGTTACATATGAAAACATGTAGTTTTATATATTTTTAGAAGACCTACGAAAAGTATCTGAAAAAAAATAAAGACACTGTTGGGTGGTAAATAGTTTATAAAATATTTCTGTTGTTTTTAGAATGAGTGGTGTGGGGTTTTATCTTTCTCTAGACACTGCAGAGTTCTGATTGTACACATTCCTGCGCGTGACTTCACAGTGGCGTTTCACAATTGGGAATTCTTAGCTAACTTAGGGCTATGGAGGAGCCAGATTTCCCTTAGTATATCTGAAATCATCTGACCAGTTTGACCTGGGAACACATTTCACATATGGAGTACGGTATTGATGTTGATCAAAATGCATTCTGTTGTCTTCAGAAAAGTAGACATTTCCCCCATCCTTTCACAGAACTGACTCAGCAATCCCAAATTTCATCCATAAGAGGTGAGGTACATGCCCATCACCTTGCAGCAGAGGAATAAAGACTCACGATTTTCTGATATAACACAATGTTACAATCATCCGTAATTTGTTCTGCATCAAAGAATAAAGGATGCCCTTTTATTGATGAAATATGATAACTGACCTAACCTAGATGAAAAATAGGTATCAAAGAATCACAGAATGACCTAGGTTGGAAGGGGCATTAATGATCATCTGTTTCCAACCCCCCTGCTGTGGGCAAGGACACCTTGCAACAGACCAGGTTGCTCAGAGCTCTATACAGACTGGACTTAAACACTTCCAGGGATAAGGCACCTTCTCTGTGCAAGCTATTCCAGTGACTCACCATCCTCACAGAGAAGAACTTCTTCCATATATTTAATCTAAATCTACTTTCAGTTTTAAGCCATTCCCCCTGTCACTACAGGCTCTTGGAAATAACCTCACCCATCTTTCTTGCAGGTTCCCTTCAGGTACTGCAAGGCCTCAATTAGGTCACTCTGAAGCCTTCTCTTCCCAATATTGAACAAAACAAATTTTCTCACCCTGAAACAGGACTTTGCAGGCAAGTACTGATGGCTGGGCCAGATTCTCATCCTGGCATGTTGGATTTTTACTGTTGACAGTATAATGTAAAATGCAGCAATAGTTTTTGGAGCAAAAGCCTGACCTAAGAACTGGTGTCTCACATCTCTTTTCCCATGTGACTTCCAAGGAGAATTTGTTGATGCTAGGTTTTTGTGAGAAAGATGCATACTGTAACTAAATATAATTTTTTTCTTGCTTTCCTCTTTATTATCCTTCTTGTAACACATTTAATAATGAAAGGCATCTCAAGTTTTACAAGTAACTTTTAAAACCCAACAATCAACCAACCACCCAACCAGAGGGGGTGGGCTACAGGACCCGAGGATAAAACCTTCAGACAAGAGTACAGCTGTAGGCACAGTTTGTTTCTCAGCTGCTCTGTATGTTGTATGAGGATTTAAGACAGACCTCTACTCAGTGTCTAGTTATGTAGCACCCCAGTCCACTAATCCAACCTATAAATGTATCATAAATATTGTTTAAGTTTTTTTATTCTCCTCAAAACAGCTTTTGGGTGGGGTCTCAGCCCCTGGCTGAGGTGTTGTTTAGCTTGGGGTGTCTACATGTACACATGCTAAAATTGTTCCATTTATGGAGCCTCTACTGAAAAGCTTATCTAAAATAACTCTTAACAGCTCAATCTTAAATAGTATTTAAATGGTGCAAAAGAGCAGTTACAATGGCCATTTCTATGAATTTGTATAATTCCTACAAATTCCAACATAGTTCAGTGCTGAGATTGTGTACAATCCATGAGAGAAAATAATTGAATCAGAATTGTATTTCACTTTAAGATATTTATTTAATTATCTCTCAAATGGTGTATTTTGTACAGTTTTTCGTTGCTGTTCCATTTCAATTATACTTTTCACATGATGCATTTTCACCTTCTCTTCTGAACTAAAGTGTTCTCATCAAAACATTTAAAGTAATATCTATATGTCATGCTTCTTAAAAGTCTGTTAATTGTCTCTTTCAGTGATTGGAAACTTCAGTAGCATAAAAGGAGAATGAAAGACCATGCAGTAACAACATGCTAAAGGGTTTAAACCCAACTGCGTTTTGAAGAGATATAACAAGATAACAGTGAAAACCAGAAGGAACCGAAATTGTTAAGGAAAAAATTATGAAGGAATACTCAATTTATTCAAGAATACCAAATAACTGCTTCCAGCCTTTTAGCTGAGATAATCCACATAAAGCAATTTTAAGGCAAGGTTTACAGTCAGACAGTAATTTTTTTCCGTGAAGATCTGTCTGCTGTATCTGACATTCCTGTCATGATATTGTACCAATGTTATGTGAAATAAAAACAATTACTCTTTTGTCCCTGCTATAAATGTGTATGTTAATTTGAAATTAAGCAAGAATTTTCTTCACTCCTGAGTAGTTCATCATTAAAGTGAAATCATTTCAGTATATTAGCCAGCTATTTAAAACCTTTAATATATAGAAGGCCTTCAAACAATCTGAGTATCACTGTGACCAAAGGGAAGAGGAGAAACTGAAAAATTGAATAGCCTGAAAGAAAAGGGAGGAAAAGAAAGTGGAAAAAAAAAATGTATCCTAAGTTCTATCAAATATGTAATATTGCCATTTTTGTGCCAGACACTTAGGAAAAAAGAATGAGATTTGGGGTCCTACATGAAGAAATTAAATATTCAGATTTGTCTGATGGGAAGAAATTATAAACGAGGAGTTTACTCTTCATTGTAATTCTGAAAGAAAATAATGAGAAAACGAAATATAATCAAATGCCTTAAAAAAATTTTGATTAAGAAGAGGTTTCAAGAGTTAAGGAAAAAAACCCCAGTGATCTCTAAAAACGGATCAATAAGTTTCTTCATTGGTATTGTGAAAAAAAATATATCCTTTAGATTTTTTTTTATTTAATAGCTCCATACATGTGAGCTTCCAGGAACTCTTCCTCCTCTAACGTCACTCAGAAATTTTAAAGGGAAAGTTCTGAATGTTTTAACTACCACATTCCTTATTTTGAGGCCAAACAGTACATGTATCCATTCTTGTATATTTTATTGTATTCTCTATGTATGTTAGTTTTTTCTCCTCTGTGAAACCTCTTGCTTTTAATTACTGTCATTATGGTTGCTACGGTGATTTGGGAGTTTAGGACTCCAGGATAGGGTATTTTAGCCCATTACCTGGAGGGGATATGTTCCTCCTCCCCTGCCCCCNCATACAGATAACTGTTGTCTCGGGGGATTTTGGGAAGAAGAAACAGTAAGTTGGCAAGAAACTACGAAAAGCCATTTTGAAACATGTTTAAACGACATTAAAAACTTCAGTTTTCATAACATTTGTGCTGTTTTCTTCACCTCCTTAACCAGTCCATTTCTGAAAGGATCTTTTCCATCCTAAGTAGGATGAGTCCACTGCCACATATCGTCTACTCTTCGTTAGTATGAATTTATTACTTATTCTTGTATCCATCAAAGTTTTTATAGCAGCTGTCCAAAGGTATTCTTCAACCTCTGTTTGACTCTTTTTCCACCTGTCTCATGGTAATATTAATACAATGTCCTTCAAGGTATTTCTGAAGCTCAAAAATGTGATTGGAAGTCCAGCAGAATTTATCAAATAGATGCTACAATTATATACACTTGTGTTTTACTTTGAAGGTGCCAGTTGCTTTGAAACAAAATCATTCATGACTTTTTATGCATTTGAAGATTCAGATCACACTTTTTCTTTTGTTTGTTTTATTTTGTCCACTGGGCTCTGTAGCGACTTCTGACATCAGCTTTTTTTGTGTGATAGAAACAGTGCAAGACTTGGAGCCATTGATCAATTCTTCTTCAGTAAACTGGAATTTTACAGTCCATCAAAGAGTTCCATTTTTATATCTACCTGCTACATAATAAAAGCAACTTGTAAAACCTCTAAATTAAGAACTGATCTCAAATCACCGTAGAATGGTTTTGCTTCCTGAAGACACTCTCCCCAGACTTGCAGAATCAGGAAACAGTTATGTTTCTTTAGACATTTCATAATTCATGTGCAGATTTCTTTTGTTTGCTTTCTTGCAGCATTAGTCCTGTTAATAAAATAAGTGTAAAACATGTTTAGATTCTATAGTCACTATAGGAAAGATGTTTTTATTTTTTAACAATGCAGTAAAATTAATAGGACTTTATTCAATTAAAGAAATCTCCATGATGAAATGCCACTACAGAACACACTTAACCTAATCAGGTTAATTGATTACTCCATTCTAGCAGTTTCTTTGAGGTTTTGTTGGGGTTTTTTAGAGGGGTAAAGGAGTCATTAAACTGCTTCTGTTTTCATGAAAATCTGCAAGGAACCTAATTTGATCTTTGCACAGACATCCTTATAAGGATAGGGAAATTTAACATGGTATTTTATTGATGGCACACCTGTTCATTTCAAAAGTGTTCTGTAAATTGCAACAACATGAACTGACATAATATCGTGCTGATCATTTAATTTTGAGAAGCAATACAGCTCTGACTAGCTGCATGCAATCTGTTCCTTTCACTTTTCTTGTTATACTGGGAGATAGAAGAAATTTCTGTATGAAGATTTATGATGCTCTTGCTCCTCATGTATTGTCTTTATCCATTTTCAGACTATCACAAAGTCAATGACAGTGACAACACCTTTGGAATTTTTAGATGAAAAAATTTACAGCTCCCTTATTAAAGAATTTATGTCCATCACTATTTTTGGATGACCCTGTTATTTTGAAAGCATTAAAATTTGGGGGGTTCCCAGCCTCTTTTTTTTATTTTTAGTTGTTTGGGGTTTTTCTATTTTTTTTTTCTAAACAAGAAGAAACTAATAGAAACACAAAGTACACCAGAAAATGCATGAGATATAACCCTCATACACTGACCCTTATATCTTCCTCAGCCTTTTACACATACACAGTTGCTGCCTCTGCATTTTTTCGAGAATGGCAGAAAATAAGCCCAGTCAACGCAGACAGAATACTTATGGGGAAAAAAATACAATTGCTAAGGATGTTTATTTGCAGGTACTGGGAAAATTACATGCTTTTAGTGAGCTACTTGAAGTAATGACTGCTCACAGTTCAGAGGGGATTTTACTGATGAAACACCTACTTTAACAGACATCGGTTTTACCAAAATAGTTTATAAAAAGATGGATTGACGATGCTGTGAGTTAGGGTAGGCAGACTAGGTGCTGATGTTTGTATATTGCAGTTTTAATGCTAATATCACTGCATTGGCACAAAGATATGTGTATCCAGTAAAAGTAGAAAAAAAGATAGCACAAGTCCAGGAATAAGTAAGGAAAGTGTGTTGGGTGAAATGACTGTAAAGAGGCACAAGCAGAGCCCAGACCTTAGTGGTTACAAGGACTACACCCGAAAAGATGTATCTTTAAAGGATTTGAATTTCCCATGTGAAGCTTTAGGCTTCACATGGGAAATTTTTGCCTCTTGTTTTTCTCCTGTGTTTTCTTTGTGCTGTTATAGTAGATATAAAACTGAGTTATGCTTGACTGCTTGGAAAAAAAAGTCAGGCAACCCATGAGTCTAAGGTTGCTTATGAAGTCGAGCCTTCAACCAAGACAACTTGAACTCAGATTCCCATATCACAAGAAAAGGAATGGCCTAGAACCTTGAATCTGGCACTTTCTCTAACTGGTCCAGGACTGGATTCAGTATAGAAACATTTTCTAGTTTGAGTTGACCTAAAACAAAATTAACAATAAAAAGTGTTTGAGCAGGAATTCTTGAGAGTTATTTCCTGGAAGATTGCAGCAAATATAAATCTGTTTTATGTGTTAATATTTCAAATAAGTACACTTGACTTCCTTTAGTTTGTGATGATTTTCATATATCCAGTCAAAATACCAGTCTAGGTGCAATAAAAATTTTGACCCACAAGGATCAATATTCACCTATACTGTCAGGTTTTCAGGTCATTTTCTGATAAAAATAGATGGTTCCTTACTGCCTGTGTAGATTTTCTTTTCTGTTTGATGGATAAGTCTGATGGGCCCCAGATAGCCACTTAGAGACATTGTTATGAAGCAGCTATCAAAAAACTTCAGTTCACTTTGCTTCCTGATCTCTGAGTTTAATGTTTCATTCCCACCTTAAATTCAAATTATTTCTCATCTAGCTACCATTGCTAATATTTGCATTTTTCCTGCAGTCCTCCTTATCAGGACCTTTTAAGCTCGTAGACAAATTCCATAATTACATTTTGTAGTGAAAATAAGCAAACTAGACTCTTGCTCACATCTATGTCATCTCTCATAATAATACCTGTTATGTATAGGTTATGCATGCTGCAAAGAACACTTCTGAAGTGCACTGGTGCATGAAAAACACCTATATCCTTCTGCTACTTGATGAGATGTTTATGGAGGGAATAGTTGTTCTCTAATCTTTTATGTCCTGATAAGAACCTGGACCTTACAGTGTCAGATATTGTACAAACACATAGTTTGGCATGAATTCCAGGGAAGAAACAAGGCTTTCTTCAGGACACTGATCTGTCTCTCTGTAAAGGGTTCTGTGGGATTGATAAAGGAGAAGCAAAAAGGAGCAGAATCAGTGAGGAAGTGCTCAAGGGAGCAAGGTCAGGGAGGAGAACTGCATGCTTCCCATGAGCTTGGTGCCATGTCAAAACTCCTAAATTTTAGAGGCTCTGGAGGAGACCAGACCACAAACAACGTATCAGTGAAAGCTGTCATGCACAAAAAACAGCACAGGGAGATAGAAGGAACATGCTGAGAGCATGCTGGGACAGTCTGTTTTCTCCAGAAGCAATAAGGGAAGTGAAATAGAGCATCCAAGGCAAACTCACAAAAACTATGCAAGGAAATACTGAAATGATGAATTATACATAAGGAGGAATATATAGAGAGATTATTATTCAAGCAGAAATATATTTATAGATTATTTTTTTCTGTCTGCTATTTACCCTAGATAAAATAAATATATACAATCACTTGTTCTGTGGCTTCCATGTCAATACAAATTTACACCGTTAAAGGCTTCTGCAAGGAATTCCTCACAAATGGTAGATGCAGTATAACAAGTCACATTAGGCTTACAAGAAACAGAGATTCAGACTTGAAATACCAGACAGTTGGATTATCTCAAATGGAATCTTATGGGAGAACTCTGGAATTTCAATGGAAAAATCCTATCTTAAAAAAAACCCATAATAACAGATGTCAACTGGACAAATCTCAATTAAACCCTAGCTATCAGCTCAGTCCTAATTTTTCATTATTATTTTTAATATTTTGATAAGATTTTTAGATGCATTTGCAATGGGAAATATCAGTCTGTTCCACTTCCATGCTCCCCCTAGTCCCAGCAAAATACCTTATAGTTCTCCACCACTTGGTCCAAGTATTTGAACATCTAATGAAGCAGCACTTCAGAAATAGCCATAACGGACTGAGTGGAAAATTCCAAGATGTCTATGTTTTTTTTCTCTAACAAAGTGAAGTAAATAGTAATTTTGAAAGATTGCACATCTACCCATACTTCTGGCACTGCTGGGGAGTTTCTCTTGTGTGGCCTTCTGCACAAGTCTAGACCCCAAGAGCTGTTTGGGCTGTGAGAGCCCTTAGGAGGTCTCTAAGTTCAAATTCCTGCCCCAAGCAGGGTCAGACATTCAGTCAGGCTGCTCAGAGCTTGAAAAGGTGGGCTTGTACAACCTCCCTGTGCAGACAGCTCAAATGTTTTACTACCCTCAGGGTGGAAACTCTTTTTCTTATATCCAGTCATAGTGTCCCCCATTTAAATTTATGCCCTTTTTTTTGTCCTTCTGCCAGGTATCACTGTAAAGAATCTTCCTAGTACCTCCTTGGTACTCTCTTTGTAGGTAAAGGCAGGCAGGTAACTGTTGGACTTCCCAAAGTTCTCTCTTCAAGCTCAGTAAGTCCCAGGCCCTCAGCCTCTCCTCACAGGGCAAGTGTTCCAGCCCCAAACGATTGTCATTCCTTCCCAGATAAATAATTTTTCATTTGTCCTTGTTGAGTTTCACAAAGTTCACTCCTCCAGCCTGGCTAGGTCCAACGGACATAGTATTTTGGAAACATTCTTATGAACCACATCTTTATAGGAGAAGTAATTTTGTCAGAAGGGCATTGCCAAAACCTGAGGTTTATTGAAACTGCTTCAGAGTTTGGTGGTTTGCTTGAAATTCAAACTCAGAAGAGCTTATGCAGCTTTTGAACATGCAAAGGATTCCTTTCTGTCTCAACCAGTTCTAAATCTCTTTGTTTCACAGTCAGAAGTATTTCTAAGAGACTGAGGAGAAAGAATTGTGCTTTTTAAAAATCTTAGTTAAAGTTTTATTAGACTTCATAATTTGGAGGAGAAATTGAGGAGGCCCATGATTTCTGAGTTTGAAACAGCAGTGTAGGCTTTGGGTTACACTGAAGCACACTTCTATTAGTGGGTTTTGATTCAGGCTCACAGAGTTCACAGCTGGCAAAAGCAATATTCAAAATAGTCTCACATCACCCTTAGGGACGATAGAACTGTGCAGAAAGCCAAAAGTGTGTCAAAAGCACTGATTCCTGAATCCAATTGTATCATCATTATTGTCTCTTTTAGACTTTATTAACAATATTTCAATAGATTTGCTTATGCTTTTTCTGTAAAGCACTCTTGCACAGCTGAAGTGTGAGCATATGGCCAGAAAAGACTTACTCAGCAAAGAAATAACAACGACACTTTATGCTCTGAGAATTTTAGTGAACACTCACTACCCAGAGTTATTCTGGTTTCTGTGTAAATAGGAAATTTCTAAATCAAAATTAGTTTAACTGTCAAATAGTTGTTGTTATTTTCATTTCTATCCACTGCTCTCTGATCCCTGAAAAAAGGGAATTGTGTATGATGCTTGCAGGTTATATATGTATTTGCTGCTTCTCAAATTGAACTAAAGTTTGTCTCATGAAGAAATCCACCCCCCTGCAAACACAAACAACTTTTAAACTTGTATTCCTAATTAATATGAATGTTATAGCTATGAGAAAGAGCATAAAATCTGAAGGATCTAAACTGGTAAGTCTAAGGTCCAATTATGCAAAAAGCATATTTTTGATTGTGTGAAGCATGTATGTATGTCACTGCCTCTCCCCCTCTTTTATGCATTACACACACACATAGACGGAGAGTTTTCTCTAGAAAAGACGACCCTTTCACCACAAATAAAAGCCA